>PVJD01008140.1:0-75798 GCA_004026545.1 Mormoops blainvillei | reverse complement strand
AAAATGAGAAACTGCCCAGGGCCTGCAGAAGGAGTAGGGGGGTTGCAATCCTTGATTTGAGAGGCCTTTTCCAAAGTAAATTTGTGAAAATAGAATTTTTATAAGGACTTCTAAAAATAAAAGAGGAAGGATAGAAATTATAAGCATTATCTTACGCCCTTTCCTCTTTTCTACAATAATGTAGAGAATCTCCTTCTCTGAGAAGTATTATCCACTAATATTTTTTATATTTTGGCAACACACGCAATTTTGCAGTGTTTGTTGGTTGGCATGGTGAGCAAAAAAGAGGCCCAGAGTAAGTAGAAGAATGAACAAGAAGGAATGCTACATTGCAGATATGGAGAAAGTGACAGAGACACAGAGAACAGAGAAAGTTCATTTCCTGACTGGGAGATCAAAGGCATTTTCAGGAAGAGGATATCTGAGCAGGAAGGATGTGGAAGGCTTGGTGGAATATTGCAGGTTGAGATGGGTATAGATCAGCTCTGTATAGGAGAAATACAGATTTAGCAAATGATATTCATAAAACAAATTGGACTCATGGTTTTGTTAATCTGGTGGTGGAATCTATGTTCTTGCATCTTATTTTTGAGCTTGGCCATATAACTTGTTTTGGCTGATTATTAGCAGTTGTCAGATTTTAAATAAATAAATAAATAAAAAGGACTGAGCAAATGTGTCTCTTTGTGGAACAAACATGATAGATACTGTTAGCCAAAGTCTGTTTCAATTAATCACATTTTGGTCTTCTATTTGTCTGTCCACCCTGTGTCTGGTTGGTTTGAATTTTCAGTAAGCTGGAATGGTTTGCACAAAAATCAATATATCAATCCATTCAAAGTTTATAAGCATCTACTTAGGCACTACTATTCTAGGTGTTATGGACACAGCAAAGAGCAAAGTCTCCATCGATCTCCGCTGATTTTACAATGATGAGAAACTTGTCTCAGAATGGTTATTACCTTATTAGAGAGAGAAGAAAACAATATCTTTAAATAATCGAAGGCACAAATGAATGTAAAGGATCTAGGGACTCTGTCTTCTCTTGCCATCTTCAGTCTTTATTTCACATCTGTAATTTTAATTGTATAAAATAGAGCAGAATTGCTCAAAATTTTACATGTATACTAATCTCTAGGTCTTGGATAATGCACCAGATTCTACATTTCACACAAGCTCCCAGGTGATGGCCATGTCTGAGATGGAGTGATTTACTAGGCCTTTTCAAGTTTTTGTTTTAAAAGCAACAAAAAATATATAATTGCAAAATTAAATTCATGCAACAGACCCATATTCTTCACACTTTCATCAGACTGTTAGAAGTTTTCAAACTTATTTTCAAGATTCTTATTAAAATGTGTTTACCATTATTGATGTTGACTTTAAAAACAAAGTATTACCTAGATCAACACCTTATAATTAAATATTGTCAGGCGTTATCAATGCCCATGTTTCCTGTAACCCCAGATTTTATATCTAAAACCTACCGTGGGTGTCCAATCTTTTGGCATCTCTGGGCCACACATTAAATGCACTGTGATATGTAATCAGAAACAAACAAACAAACTCATGTTTTAAGTAAATTTACAATTTTGTGTTGGGTCACATTCATAGCCATCCTGAGCCACATGTGGTCCATGTGCCTCAGGTTAGACACCCCTGTGTCCTAGACTTTCCAATAACCTTCATACTTCAGATTTTGCCCTATCAATCTATTATCATAGGAAGAGACCTAAAGTACCATCATAAAACCCACCTCAGAGCATGCCATTTGTGTGCTCAAAACTCTCCACTTTCTTCTCATTTTACTTACTGTTACCTACACAACATTGCATCACCTGGTTTCCTCTATTTCTTTCACTCCTCTTCTACTCACCTCCCCTGGCTTCCTGTGGTAGTGAGTGCTTCCCTGCTGTAACACAAGCCATGGCACGCACAGGTTGCCTTAGTCCTCTCAATGACTCTTTCCTCTTCCCCACACAGTCCTCTCCACTACTTGCTATGGAACCTGGCTCAAAGGTCACCTTTGGATGAGGTCTGTCATGGTCACCGTATATAAACTACCTTTCCCAGGCACTTCTTGTCTCTCACTCCCCAATTTTTCTCCAAGGCAGTAATCACCTTATAATATACTATATTTTACTTTGAGATGAGTGTTTAATACCTGTTATTTCAATAGAAAGCAAGCACTACAGAAGCTGGGATATTTGTCTGTTTTTGTTCACTGCTCTCCCCTACTTCCCATTTTCAAGAATACTGCCTAACATATAGTAGGTTGTTAAAAATGTATGTATGTGTATATATATATATATCATGTATGTATATAAACATATGTATGTATATACATTATATAAATATATAATAACTATTCTCAAACAGAAATAACGATAAAAATCGACTGGAGGCTAAGCTATGCTATTGGTCTCTACATTTTTGGTATATATTTAAGTTTCTGGTATTGCCTTAATGTTCTTTAGTATATCTTCAGCTTTGTGAATAAGTAAATAGGCATTCTTAAGAGAGGCTTCTAGATCTCTCGTGGTCATATCTGTGACCTGCTCCAAAAATAGAGTTGAATTCTATGATACTCTTCCTTTTTTTCTTAATTGTTTATCAAATAATTTTGGAGAAAGCAAATTGTTTAACATTTAAATTTTTTCTAAGGTCATTATTTTCTTTTGTCCTGTTTTAAGATTTTTCACCTTCTGTGGAGCTGGCAATTAATCATCTCGGATTTGCTGGCAGGAGACTGACCCTTTGGCTTCTTTATAGACTATACCTTAGGTTCCTTCTTCATTCTTCTCCGCTGCTTTGGGATTTCTTTCTCTCTTTTTTATCTTCCATTTACATGTGTATATACTTCTTTAAAGGGAGAAGTTGTTTTAAGTCATTGAAGCAGCCAAAAAAGGCAGAACCAGCTGCCAGTACCTTTTCCTAACCAGAGATTAGGTTGGCTGTTAAGGTGTTTATTTAGGAAAAACAAAATCTCTCCTTCTATTTATTTCCACCATCCAGTGTGCATGTGTGTTGTGGGGGAGAGGAGTGATTTACTAGAGAAGAATTGTTTTCAGCGTAAGTCTTTCCCCAGAACAAACATTATTAGTAAACTGTTTTTCCTTAAGTCAGCAAAGAATTTCTAATGTAGTTTCCAAAACTAATCGACTTGATGAGATTTGATTATTTTTCAAGACATGCCAGATTTTTAGTCCTTAACCATCTGCTCAGCCAATTGGTAGCAAGTAAAAATATAGTTGTGACAAAGACTAGCAATACTAATTAATTAACCTCCAGGCAAGTGCCTTAAGGGCTTGTTACTTCTTCCTATTCTTAGATTTAAAGCCGTGGCTCTTTTGTACATAGTCACCAACGGCGTTGAAGTTTTTCACTCTTTTCTGCTCCAAAAACAACCTAAGAGAGTTGCAGTGGAAAGGCTAATTTAAGCTTAATATTCCTACCACATTTACTGGAAAAACCTAGAACATAATTTGATTTTACATAGTTTTATTATTAGGATGATAGGAAAATTCTTTTTATTCCACAAAAAAACCGGCGTTCCTTTCATCTTTTCATTCATCAGAAATAAAATTAAGTAACAGAAAGAGCTGAGCTGTGATGAAAATACAATGACAATGCTTAATGTATTTAGTTAGTTAGTTAGTTATGTAGCTTAATTACTGCTTGTAGATTAGGAAACAAATCAAAAGCTATGTACAATAGTGACCCAATATCTGCATAGCATGATAAAGGACAGAGACACTTCTCCTGCTCATATGCTGTAAAATAGGTCAACACATTGTGGTGGCTTATCGAAAATTTTGTCGCAGCATGGTAGGCTGTCTCTTGGCACATGTTCGCCGCTCTCACATTGTGACATATTTCTCCTTAATCTCCTGCAACATTTGTTTATCACTCTTACTGTAACTTTTAGTTTGATTTATTTCTCTCTTGATTTTTTTTCTCTCTCTCTCCCCCCATGCTTCTCTAGAAATGTAGAATAGCCAAGTTATAACCTATCTTATATAATTCAGTTCGACAAGTCTTGAGGGATTTGAAGTTCACAGCATTTAAATAGTTGCTGAAAATCATAGAACTATTTAGTTATTTAAGATAGCACGAAACTAAATTTAAAAAGGGCATTGCAGGTCCTGGCCCAGCAGCTAGGTTGGTTAGAACAATATACACAATGCAATATACAGATCAGGTATCACAGTAATATACACCTGAAAACTGACCCTGTTACCAAAGTCACCTCAATACATTTATTTAAAAAAGGAAAACTATATTTAAACCAGCTTTAATAGCAAATATTTTCTTAGATAATGTGATTCTGCAAGCATATGGGTTAGTTTCTGTTGTATTTTTGAGGATTCTCATATAAGCTCTCGTTTTTTTAAGCCAAAATAATAGAGCTCCTTTTAGTAATTAACAATGTCATCCAAAGGTGGAAAATACCACAATACTTATAACCATAAAAAACAGACAGGCAGGCACAGAAATATTTTAACCATGAGACAGGTACTATAAAGTAAAACTTACTAATTGAGAAAGGAACATCTCAAATAAATTAAATTAATATGCTCGGATGGCTAAGTTTTTCTTTCCCTTTCAGTAAGAATCACCTCCCACCAACTTGCATTATAAAAATGCAATGGACACGGTATATGTTTCCATTTATTTTCATCTTCCTCAATTGTACCATGTTCATGGATTGGAGGAATTAGCATCATTAAAATGTGCATACTACCTGAAGCAATCTATAGAGTCAACACAATTCCTATTAAAATACAAATGGCATATTTCGCAGATCTAGAACAAATATTCCAAAAATTTATGGAACCAAAAAGACCCTCAGCAATCCCGAGAAAGAAGAACAAAGTTGGAGGGCTCACAATACCTGATATTAAACTATGCCACAAGGCCACTGTAATCAAGAGAGTGTAGTACTGGCATAAGAGCAGACACATAGATTGATGGATCAGAATAGACAGCCCAGAAATAAACCTATGTATCTATGGTCAACTAATATTTGACAAAGGGGCCAGAGCATACAACAGAGCAAAAACAGTCTCTTCAATAATGGAGTTGGGAGGACTGGACTGGTACATGAAAAAAAAAAAAAGAAAGAAAGAAACTATAGTATCAACTTATACCATATATCAGAATAAACTCAAAATGGATAAAGGACTGAAATATAAGTCCTGATACCATATATACACATACAGTATAAAACATAGGGAGTAAAATTTCAGACATCCCATCAGTAATATTTTTGCTGAGATATTTCCTAGGGCAAGGAAAATAAGGGAAAAAACAAATGAGACTACATCAAATAAAAAAAAAATTCTGCACAGCTAAAGACACTGACATCAAAATGAAAAGGGAACCAACTGTATAGGAGAACTTATTTGCCAGTGATTCACCAGACAAGGCTTTGAGCTCCAAAATACACAAAGAAAGAACTCCTGTGACTCAACACCAGGAAGACGAACAACCAAACTGAAAAATGAGCAAAGGACCTGAACAGACACTTCTCCAAGGAGGACACACAGATGGCCCATAGACATGTGAAAAAAATGCTCAACGTGAATAGCCACCAGAGAGATGCAAATGAAAACCACAATGAGATATCACCTCACACCGGTCATAATGGTCAACATTAATAAATCAACAAACAACAAGTTTGCTGACAATCATGTGAAGAAAAGGGGATGCTAGTACCCTGTTGGTGGAAATGCAGACTGGTGTAGCCACTGTAGGAAAACAGTATGGAATTCCCTCAAAAAATTAAAAATGGAACTGCCTTTTGACCCAGCAATTCCACTGTTGGTAATATATCCTAAGAATCCCAAATCATCAATTCAAAAGAACTTAAGCATCCCTATGTTCATAGCAGTGTTAGTTATAATAGCTAAGTGCTAGAAACAGCCTAAATGCCCATCAGTAAATAAGTGGATCAAAAAACTGTGCTACACTTACACAATGGAATACTATGCAGCACAAAGAATGAAGAACTCCTACCTTTTGCAATAGTATGGATGGAAATGGAGAAAAATATGTTAAGTGAAATAAGCCAGTTGGTGAAAGAGAAATACCATATGATCTCACCTATAAAAGGAATCTAATGAACAAAATAAACTGATGGGCAAAATAGAACCAGAGGCATGGAAACATGGAACAGACTGACAGTGACCTGAGAGGAGGGGGCAAGGCAGGTAATGGTGGAAAGAAGAGGAAGGAGCTAATCAAAGAACACGTATGAATGACCCATGGACATGGACAATGGCGTGGGGATTGACTATGGGAGCAGGGGATGGGCTGGGCTGAGGAAAAAATTGGGACAACTGTAATATAATCACAATAAAAAAATTAAATAAGTAAATAAATAAATGAATAAATAATAGCCCCAATAAGTGTTCTTGAAGAAGACCAGGTATTTACATCTCAAAAGTACAGGGAAAAACCTGCATGCTCCTCCTAGAAAGGCTTTCGTTTAATAAAGCCAATGATTTATGAACCTTTTGAGCTGCATAGAAGTTTGGGGAAGGTAAAAGGAATTGGTCAACTTTGAATTATTTCTGGAGTCATACCTGTGGTCCTGTAACGACTTCATTACTAGAACAAGGACAGTTGTTTCTGTTATGTTAAGAATTAAGTTGCCATCTAAATGTTGACTAAGGACTGACAAACTATCCACCCATATTTGGAATGTTTCTTTCCACCTGGGTATACTTTGTTTTTCTTCTTTCAGCCTCTGTAGTGGAGGAGGGATTATAAAGCAGCAGCTGTGAGTGTAGTACAGCAATTACAGAGGAATCTAGTTTATAGGTAGTGCATACCTTAGGGTCACCCCTGAGGGCCATAAATGCTTGCCTATATGGAACTTCCATCCATTTTCCTTGGGAATGGCAAATAGGTCTACTTATAAGATAGTATTAAAACTAATGGTGCCACTGACTGGCCAAATCTCCCCATTGCCTAATTTATATTGGAGTCAAGCCATGTTGCAAAAGATCGGCTTTGGACTCAGAATCAAGTTTCTCACAGTTGGTGAGTATGCACCCCAGAGGGGTATCCCAAGGCACTGTGGGCTGCCTTCCCATCTCTGGAGAGAGAGAGATGTAAGGAGCCAAGTTTCTGAGTTGTTTTGGGCCTTCCAGAGGTATGAAAGGGTAGGTACTTCACCACAAGGAATCCAACCAGGGTATGTCCTTTAAAATACTGATTCATCAAAATGACCATTTAGGGTCACAGTAATGATCTCTACTGATCAGTCGGTGCTAAGGTAGGCAGTCATTGGTCATTGCATCTGGTCCTGATGTCAGCCATGGCATCACTTCACCTGTTTTTGCTGCTTTTCTGGGCTTTGGGCTGAAACACGACTGTGTCCCAGATGTTATCTCTAATTTGACCAAAACTGTGTCTCTGTGGTCAATAGAACCAAGGCTTTGTTCCTAAGATTATTCGATGCTGAGCAGAACCTCATTGTCCTGAGGGCTTAATGCTTGACGGAGGGGTTGTGCAAGGGAGAAGGAGGCAGGTGGATCAGCGTGCTGGAAGAGGCGAGTTTGATTCAGCCATCTGTCTAAGATTCCCTATTCCACATGCCAAGGAATTTCCTAGCTTCCTACTTACTGCCTCATTTATATCTAACTTGTAATTATTCCCATAGGCAGTGTATTCATGAACACAATGATATCATGGTTACCTATATTAATTTCTACAGTTGCTGTTCTCTCTGTAAGGGAGTTCTCTAAATATATTACATAGCTAGTAATTAGATGAAGGAAAGAGGATGCCTCCCGATCTTTAAATATCTTTTGCTTTAGCCTATAACTAGTAATGGTAGGAAATACAATTAAAATAACAACAAATACATTAACATTTTAGTCTGTTTTTTTAAATCATCAATCTCCATTCACTCACTATTAACTTAATATAGATATCTCTGAGTTTATACACTGAGCTAGGTAATATTTAGTTGCTTAATATAGAAGGTAGATGCAATTACCATAGCAGGGAATAAATGCCCATAGCAATTAATGAACTCAATGTGAGAGAGAAACATCGATTGGTTACCTTCTTGTACATGTCCAGGCCAGGGATCATAGCTGCAACCTGGGTTTGTGCTCTGACTGAGAATTGGACTTACAGCCTTTTCAGTCTACAGAATGACACTGAAACCAATTAAACCACACCAGCCAGGTCTTCTAAAACAACTTAAAATGTTTTTTTTAATCAACTATAACATGCATCAATATGGAAATGTTCTAATACTGATGTAGGTAGTATGCTGTAACTAAGCATAATATAAGCTCTTTCGGGATTAGGATGACATGTTCACTGAAAAAGATACAATATTGCAAAAACAACTAAATATGGTCCCATTAATGAAAACATCTCCTACTTGTTAAAGTAACTCCTTGACAAGGCAGAGTGAACACTGCAGGGCAAAAACAGAAAACTTTCTGAAGTAGATCAATCAACCAAATTCTTAGTAGAATTCAGAGGGGTCCATAGGATGATATAGAAAGGGTGAAATTTGGCATTATCTTTCTAAATATATAATATTTAAAATGAAGACGAATATATGAATTTGTTGTATAATAAAAAAACATTTTTATACATCCCTTAAATCATTTCATTATTCTCTTCTCCTCCTGCTATTTTTCCCTTAGTAATTTAGGTCATCGTCATCTCTTACCTGTTCTATTATTGTGGTTTCCACATGGCTGCCTAGCCTCCATGGTTGTACCTTTTATTTATTTATTTTCTGTTCATTTATTGTGATTATTATTTACAAAATTGTGATCACACCTACCTGCAGTTTGTTTTTGGTCTAAACCTGGGGATGTTTAAACTGATTTTATTTACTTTTTAAATTATATTTTATTGATTAAGCTATTACAGTTGTCCCAATTTTTCCCACTTTGCTCCCCTCCCCCCAGCACTCCCCATTCCCTCAAACAATCCCCACACCATTGCTCATGTCCATGGGTCATGCTTATAAGTTCTTTAGCTACTCTATTTCCTTTACTGTACTTTATATCCCCATGGCTATTTTGTAACTACCTATTTGTACTTCTTAATTCCCTTACCTCTTCACCCATTCCCCCACAACCCCCTCCCACCTGGCATCCATCAATGCTCTCCATATCCACAATTCTGTTTCTGTTCTTCTTCTTTTTTAGATTCAATTGTTGATAATACATATTTATTGCCATTTTATTGTTCATAGTTTAGATGTTCTTTTCCTTAAGGAAAAGAGACATAAGTCTCTTTAACATTTCATATAATAATGGTTTGATGATGATGAACTCCTTTAGTTTTTCTTGTCTGGGAAGCTCTTTATTTGCCCTTTGATTCTAAATGATAGCTTTGCTGGGTAGAGCAATCTTGTCTGTAGATCGCTGCTTTACACGACTTTGAATATTTCTTGCCAATCTCTTCTAGACTGCAAAGCTTCTTTTGAGAAGTCGGCTGAAAGTCTTACCAGAAATCCTCCATAGGTAACTAACTGTTTTTCTCTTGCTGCTTTTAAGATTCTCTTTATATCTTTTAGTTTTGGCATTTTAATTATGATGTGTCTTGCAGTGGGCCTCTTTGTATCCATCTTGTTTGGGACTCTCTGTGTTTTCTGGACTTGTATGTCTATTTTCTTCACCAAATTAGGGAAGCTTTCTTCCATTATTTTTTCAAATAGGTTTCCAACTTCTTGCTCTTTCTATTCTCCTTCTGGCACCCATATGATGCAAATGTTTGAATGCTTAAAGTTGTCCCAAAGGCTGCTTATATGATCCTCATTTTTGTATTCTTTCTCCTTTTTATTGTTCTGATTTGGTTGTTTTTTGCTTCCTTATGTTGCAAATCACTGATTTGATTCTCAGCTTCATCCACTCTACTCTTTCCCTGTAAATTATTCTTTATTTCAATTAGTGTATACTTTGTTTCTGACTGGATGTTTTTTATGCTGTTGAGGTCCTCATTAAGTTCCTTGAGCATCCTTATAACCAGTGTTTTGCATCTGATAGATTGTTTATCTCCATTTTGTTTAACTCCTTTTTGGAATTTTGATCTGTTCTTTCATTTGGGTATGTTTCTTTATCTCCTTGTTTTGGTAGCCTCCCTTTGTTTCTATGTATTAGGTAGAGCTGCTATGACTCTCTTTCTTGGTAGCATGGCCTAATGTAGTAGGTGTCCTGTAGGGTCCCGTGGCACAGCTTCCAATATCACCCAAGCTGGGTAAGCAAGGCACACCCTTTTTGTGGGCTGAGTACACCCTCTTCTTGCAGTTGAGGCTTGATTGCTGTTGGTAGATCAATGGGAGGGATTTACCCAGGCCAGTCAGCTGCAAGGACTGGCTGTGACCACTGACCCCCAACCTGCGTCCTCTGTGGAGGATCAGCTGTGCAAGGTCAGGGTCAGGGTGGTGATGCTCTGATATAGTCCACTGGGTGCACAGGCTCTGGGGTTTCCCCGGTGATACCAGCCAAGGGCAGCCCCAGCCTGTGTTCTGCCTGGGGCCATCCTGCATGAGTTATAAACCACTCTGAGATGGCTGCTACTTGTGCTGGCCTTGGAGATTTCCAGGCAAAGCCAGGTTGTGGATCTAGGCTGGCTGCTGCTAGTGCTGGGTTTGGGGCCACTTAGCCAGTGGTATGATGACTGGGGGCTCACTGAAATGGGCTGTTGTTTGTTTGAGGGGATTTGGGAAGTTGGGATGCATGAGCCAAGACCAGCCATTCATATGGAAAAGTCATAGTTAACTCTTTGGGTAAGCTTGTAAAGTAGGTGGGACGGAGTCTTAATGGATCTTCGGGGTGGGGCAAACTGTGTTAGCCAGGTGATGAAGTCTCAGATACGGCACTATCCTGCTGGCTCTGTGGCTCTGGGAGGGAAGGGCTCAGAAAAGGATCAGTGGCCTCTGTCTGTCTTTTTGTCTGGGAGAAAACTGTCCTCCTGGCCTCATCTTGATGCCAGACACCTCAGTTCCTCCCTGTCTGCCACTAGTGCCTTTCAAGCTGCCTCCCCAGAGCTAGGGCGCAGAGGAAGTGAAACTGAGTAAGTCTGTATGTGGGTTCTCTAAGGGGAACTACTTCGGACTCTGGCTGTTTCTTCAATGGACTCAGTCCCTAATGGTTTTTGTAGCTGGAAGTTATGGGGAATATCTTCCTGGCACTGGTACCCTGGGCTGGGGGGCCTGGTGTGGGGCTAGGGTTCCTCACTCCCAAGATATTCCTCCAAAATTTTTATCCTTCACATGTGGATGTGGGACCAACCTACTCCATGTCTCCACCCCTCCTACCCGTCTGGATGGATGTGGTTTCTTTAATTCCACAGTTGTTAGACTTCCATTCAATTCTATTTTTGATGGTTCTGAGTGATGGCTGTCCTATATTTTAGTTGTAATTTTGATGTGGTTGTGTGAGGAGGAGAGCTGTGTTTACCTATGCCTCCTTCTTGACCAGAAGTCACTTTTACCTTTTACATATATGTTCTGCAGTGCTCTGCTCATTTTGTTCCTTCCTCCTGGATTGCTTTACCAGGCTTCCCTCCCCTAGCATGGAACCCATTTGCTTTGACACCTATTAAACTGATGCTCCTTTTTCATGATCCTATTTAAGTGTGTTCCCTGATACTTCCCTCACCCACAACATAAAATCCATCCATTTTGGCAACTTTTGTACATACACTTGTACAAAAGTTATACTTTGTACATATCTTCATTCAGCATTTACTCAAGTTGATTCACTTATCTTTTTTCTGTGAAGCTAAAATGTGAGCTTTTCAGGGAGTCATTATTTATTCATCTTTTGATGCCTAGCACTTAAATAAAATTAGCCATTATAGGTATATGCTGATTGGCTGGAAGGACAAGTAGATGGTCGAATGAAGGAACACTGAGAAAGAGAGTGACTGTGTTGAGGTTGGGGCACATTGTGAGTGAGAAACATAAGATGAAGCTATGTTGGTATCTATCAGTAGATAAAATATATCATATAACACAAATTATAAAATTCAAAGCAAAGAATTCATGTGGGTTTAGAAAACCAATCTAATGTCATTGAATATAAGACATTATGACAAGAACTGGAAACCTAGAGTGGTGGCTGTTTGTTTAGGAGGCCCTTCCTACTTCTATACTTGTTAGTTATTTAAGGAATGAAAAAAATGTATATTGTAACTGAAGAGAGCGAAAGTATTTCACTTAGTTCTGTTTTTGGAGCTTTGATCTGTTCTTTCATTTAGGCCATATTTTTTTGTCTTGGTGTGCCTATTGTATTTGAGGGGCAGAGTCTTAGGTAGGGCAGGGCAACCCATGTCACTGCCTTGTGGTGCTGTATGATGGGGGAGGAGTCTGAGAGGAAACAATACTGCTTGTCTGGCTCTTGGCTGGCTTTCATTCACTTTCCCTGCTATCCACAAGTGAACTGGGACCTTCTAGTGCTAATTCCTGGGTGAGTGGGTTTGTGTACGTTCAAGAATCCTGTGCGTCTCTCAAAGAACTCTCCTGTTAGGCTGGCAGTTTCTCTCACTGCTGCAAACCCCACATGATTTTACCTGTAGAGGTTTTGAGACTTTCTTTTCCCACACTGGAACCCTGGGTTGCATGGTTTCTCTCACTCCCCAGTTGTTCATCCTAGTTTTTCCACACACAAATGTGGGACTGTCTGGTCTGACGGCTGCAGGCTTGCAGTACATCCTCTCCACCCTGGTTGACTGTCTCTACCCCTCCTACCAGTCTAGATGAATGTTTCTTCTTTAACTCCTTGGTTGTTGGACTTCCATACAGTTCAATTTTCTGGCAGTTCTTGTTATTTTTTGTTTTTATATTTACTGTTGCCCTTCTTTTGGTTGTGTGAGGAGAGAAAGTATATCTACCTATGCTTCTATGTTGGCCAGAAGTCACCAAGATATAACTGGGTTTCTAAAATTTGGTTTCTTGTAACGTTTTGTTCTTATGCCCATATTATAGATGTAAGAGTAAAAGATATCAGCTATCAAATCACTAATGTCAGAGGTAAAAACTTTAAAATTACTTCTTTAAGAAGATTCCTTGTTAAGATAAATGTTTTATGAATCTTATTTTAAGAATGTTTTATTAATAATGTTTTGAAATTCCTATGTCCAATTGAAATTTTATGTACCAAATTCTTATATGATGAAGACCACTGCAAGTACAGTAAACAAAGGAGCTAGCTTGAAGAACACTAGAATGTTTAATGAGCTTACCTGTCATTCAACCAAATTGTAAGAGAATCTCTTGAAATCAACTTAAAACAAATCATGTGGGAGAAATCAAGACCTTCAAATTATCCAGGCCAAGTTTAAAATCCCCAAATATATTATATTCTTATATATTTCAAAGGTCATTGATCTGGATAAGTTCAGTTAGCACATGAATTAAGGTTATACATTAATTAGAAGCATGCTATTTCTGAGTTTTCATCAGCATATTTTCTTTCAGAGGAACAACCATATGTTGTGTTTAAAATGCCACATGTGAAATAACACTTGAATATTGTTATTTATGGTATGGTCAAAAGGTATACAATTTAATGTAGTTCCATGTGACCATACATAAGAGATCCAATACATTGTTGACTTTCCTTGGAAGAGCTTCAAGTATTCATTTTTAAAACATAGAAATCATGTGGAATTAAAAGACATAGGCTTAGATACACATGCTGACATATAATAGCTATGTGAATTTAGATATTTATCAGTCTAATTTCCTTATATATGTAATGGGAACAATTACATGAGACCTATAAAACCAGGGTATTTCTATGAGAGTCAAAAATAAGTATTTTCAGGAATTGAGTATGGTAATATCTATTAGGATTATCATCTCTTCACTAATATTATTCTTGGCATTACTGAGTTAGAAAAGAAACAGAAGGTCTCTTAGAAATACCTAGTTCTTAAGTATAACCTGAGGGTGTAGCAACTCAATGAAGACATTTTTACAACAACATGAGAATTGGATTCTCTCTGGTTCTCCACAAGCTCTGACTGTGCTCTGAGGGGTTTCCCATTGGTTGTAACTCATGTTCAGAACATGTTCTTCTATGTTAACTATTCTTCATGGCATCTCACCTTTGCCTCTACTGCAAAACCCTGTATTGTAAATGCCAATAAAATTATTCACTCCTCTTGCTTTAAAACCAAAAGTCCTCAAGATATCCAAATATTACTGAGCTTTCCACCACAATTTGGAGAATGCCCTTATCTCTAACTCTGATCCCATAGTTTGTCACTTTGGTCTCAAATTACCATAGACATTATTTAGCATCTCAAAAAATAGCACATAAAATAGTACCTCCTTCCTCAAGATGAAGTCCTTTGGGGATCCAGATCAGTCAAAGAGAGCAGACAGAGGCAGGTGCCATGCCATACCACGGTCCTCTCCTTTTACTTGAATTCCCAATCACTTCTGTCCTAAAATAAATGCATACACAGATACATATCAGAAGGAAGTCCTGAGATAAGATTTGCATGCAATATATTTATTAAGTGTTCTGAACAGAAAACTGTAAGAAGATATGGGAAGACGCCAATCAAAGATCTGATTTCAGGCAGGGGTGTCCAGCCCACGGCCAGCAGGCTCCATGTGGCTTAGGGTGGCTATGAATGCAGTCCCACACAAAATTGTAAATTTACTTAAAACATTATGAGATTTTTTGTTTTCATAAGTGTTTGTGTATTTTATGTGTGGCCCAAGATAACTCTTCTACTTCCAGTGTGGCCCAGAGATGCCAAAAAGTTGGACACCCCTGAAAGTCTCCTCGCATTCCACAGAGGAGGTCTAGGGCAGCGGTCCCCAAGGTGTTTGGCACCAGGGACCGGTTTCAGGGAAGACAGTCTTTCCACATACAGCAAAGGGGGGGGAGGGGGTTGGGGATGATTCAGTGCATAGATTCTTCTATGAGAAAGTAATGCTGACACTGATCTGACACGGGATAGAGCTCGGGTGGTAATGGGAGCCGTGGGGAGTGGAAGTAAATACAGATGAAGTTTTACTCACTGGCCTAGCACCCACCTCCTGTTTTATGGTCTGTCCTAACAGGCCATGGACCTATACAGCCCATTGCCTGGGGTTTGGGGATCCCTGTTCCAGGATGTACATGTTGCCTCGGTATTTGTCCTGGTTAAAAAATGGGGGGGATTGGAGGTTTTCATGCTTCTATAGCAGTCAGCCATTAGCCAAGAACTGCCTTGGTGATGTAAACTCCAAGGAACTGCATATGTAGGCAAAAAGGCTCCAGTAGATGCAACACGATGCTCCCACATGTACGATGTTAAAGTAAAAACACATGGAAGCTAAGGAAAAGGCACTTATAGAATTTATTGTATCCTTTTGTAGGCCAAGAAAATTTATTCTCATGTATAAAACTCATTTCTATACATCCTTAGGGCAAAGGGTGCCTCTTACCCCCACTTGCATTGAACCGACAGCTTTGCCTGCACTAGATTCCCTGGAAATAAGATGCAAGCAATGTACTTACTATGCTGTGATTAATGGACATTTTCTATGGAAATTAGACTACTGAATTTATGAATTGGTGCTGTCGGCTAATAAAATCTTCCTTGGATAAACTGGTACCCAAATTACTCCAGGAAATACAGTTGTGACAAAGGAACCCATCTAATTTTTCTTTTCTCTTTTTCCATATTTGCTTACTATATAAGATAAGCATTCATAGTATACTAAATAACAGATTTCTACTTATCACACTCACAGAGTGATTATTGTGTAGATGCATATGATGCTTCATAATTTATTTTCAAGGAAAATAAATGATAGTATTTCAGAACATTTAATATTAAGTAGTCTGGTTTTTTTTTCTTTTCCTTTCTTTCTTTCTTTTTTTCTTTTCAATTCCTTGGGACTATTGAGGCCTTAGTAAAAGAAACTACTCAATGGCTGACAGGCAATGTGTTGACCTTGAATGATCAATTTTCCATCACTTAAGAAGTGTTCCAGATGCTGATATCAGGTAAAAATAAATGTTTATAGTTAACTTTTAAACACAGATATTTAATAGAATGAGAAATGTTTTAGTATAAGTTATATATTGCTACTTGATTGGTTAAAGTCAGTTCTTTATATATTACTTATTAGTGCTTCATATTTGTGATTGAAATGATCTCTTATGATCTTTGAGTAAGGTTACCTTTCAACAATAAAGTGTGTTTCTTTGGTTCATTTTAAATCTTTAAAATAAAATAGGAATAGAAACTCTTTCAGTGCAGGATATGGAGAATCCTGCTTTCAGTGATTCCTTACCTACTCCCTAGACACGGAACACTATATTCAATAAGCAACATCTTATCGTATTAGATGACATTCTCAGTTACGGAATAAAATTTGGTCCTGGAACTTGGGAGCAGGTCCAAACTAAAATAAATATTTTCACCAGACAAATACGCCTTAGTGCTAAAAAGGGATGGCTGATCGTCTGGAATGGAGAAAAAGCAAACAAAACAAAAAACATTCCTCCAAAGGAGAGACTTGAAGTTACCTTGATTATCCCCTCTAGTAATATTTGAGAGTGGCTTGGAGCTGCCAGTAGAGTGGAAAACCACTAAGAAAAGCTCACACAATGGAACTCTATAAACATAACAATAAATGGGACCACAAGGCATTATCATCACGGAGTATAATTCAAAGCAGCGCATTCTAGTCCCACATTTTGGTGGTTTGTGAGAACAGTCATTTCTTCTCAAATATAGTTGTAGGGAAATAGCAGTCGGTGGGGTGACAATTTTTTTTTTTTCTGAAGCTTAGCTTTTTCTTCTGTGTGTTTTTTGGCTCTTGAATTGGCAAATTGGTTCCTTTGGGTTTTTACACTCCCAAATTCTGATAAAAAGACACTTAGAGAATTAGAAATCAACACTTTGATTCTTTCAGGAGGAAAAACAGTATTATTTCAGGTAAGAATATTTTTATGTGTATATAACAAGATTACAATAACACAAAATGAAACAGAAATTTTATGAACTTCTTTCTATTTAGCTTATTCTTTTCTTATTGGAGGCCCACGTTACAAGGTTAAGGCTGACTGACAGCACCTCCACACGTTATGCATTGTTTCTTTCTAGGTTTAATGTTATTTGTACATTTTCTGCTCTGTAGTTCTTAATCAAATTTCTATATCTCATAAACTATGTATGAAACTAAATTTATATCACTTCACTTTTACTTTAATTTTATATGATTAAAAATAACAAAATTTATATAGCAAAACTTTAAAGATGAATGGCAAACTTTACCAAAGGACTACAGGGAAAGTGTTTACTATGTGTATGTATGTAATGATTTCTTCAGGTTAAAAATAAAAAGTGAAACATTATCCTTTCTCCTAAATATCTGAATTCAGTATAGCTTACCAGTTATGTATTACCTACAAGTGCTACTTGTTTGATCAAATATTTTCAGACAGCAGCTTGGAGACTCAGGAAACAGGTTTTGTTTTCTTTCAGAATTTATGTTTTTATTTAACAAAAAAAAGAGTTTTTATCAAAAATGTCAAGTTTATTTGCTTAAAAATGTGTATAATATTCTATTATATCATTTATCACTATATACCTATGTTTTGGTCCCCCCTTAGTTTTATTATATCTTTATATTTCTATATTCTATTCATCTTTTAAATCATTAGCTTTTGTGTAGTTTTTATTAAAACAATAAAAAAAGAAAATGAAAGATTCTCTATTTTATGACTATAAATTCTTATTTAATGTACTCACAGTTATTCCATACACTCAACATCTTTTTAAAAATAAATCCACTTAAATGTTTATGGTTTTAAATAGCTAAAATAAAATTTCCTATCATTATTCAGATTTTTGTGTATGTGTTTGTGTGTGTGTATGTATATATATGTACGTTTATATACATAACATTATTTTATTTTATATTATTCTTACTTCTAAATCTTGGTATGTATAGAGTGTTTAAATTTTTTTTAAAGACTGTATTTATATTTAGAGAGGGGGAAGGAAGGGAAAAAGACTGGGAGGGAAACATCGATTTGCTGCCTCTCTTATGTGCCCCGACCAGAGACCGAACACACAACCCAGGCATGTGCCCTGACTGGGAATTGAACCAGCGACCTTTTGCTTTGAGAGTCAATGCCCAATCAACTGAGCCACACTAGTCAAGGCAATATGTATAAAGCATTAATACTAGATATTAATCTATAAATAATATATTCAGGCTGCAATTTTATGTAATGAGACCAGCAGCTTTACATTTCCCCTATGTTTCCTCCTTTTCCCATCTCAATTTTTGCTAATACTCAAATGTCTACATTAATATTTTTAACATTTATGTTTTTCCCTATTCCAAATTTCCACAGTTATTAGCTTTGTTTATATAACAAAAGGGTTCAATGCCTGTTATGGCTTCTATAGTAATATTAAAGTTTTTAGAATTTTGACATTCACTAACGTTAAAAAATAATTCAAAGGTATATTTTCCTTGAAGTTCATGTATTTTTAACTTTGTTTTCCGAATTCTAACAACTTGATTGGTTATACAGTTATAGTTTTTAATTAGATTTATTAGATCATTTCCCACCTATGGTCTTCATACCCCTTTTCCATTGTTTGTAAACCATTATATGCTGCTATGAGAAATGTAAGACATGCTTAAATTTCCTCCCATCTGTAATTAATGGCTTTTTGTACTTTTCCCCCCAAAATATACTTTTTAAAATGATCTTCACATCTTTCCCAAATAAATTTTATTTTCACAAAGAAACCAACTTCACCAGTACTTCTGTAACTATTTTCCTGAAAACAAATTATTTCATGAAGATGTGACTTTATAGGACATAAATAATTGTCTGGATGAAAGCTTGCAAAAATATTTAAAATAAAATAAGAATAAAGTATTATAACTATTACATTAATTTTATAGATCTTAGACTTTTGTTTTTCTTTAATCTATCTTTTGAATGGAGTTCTTATGGAATAATAGAAGCAGAATTAACATGCATGCCACATATCAACTTAATGCTGTGAAAAACATCCAGGTGAATTATATCAGTTTAAATATTGAGATTGAGATTTTTTTTAGATATTGTAGTCATGAAAAATGCTTATTAAACATCATATATTAAGACAGACTAGATTATGCTCTGTGACATATTAGTTTTGTACTACTATTTTCAACTTCCTACATGAATTTTTGATTTGTTTTTGTTGACTGAACTGTATCTTCCTCATCCTAAAGATCTCAATTTAAGTAACAATTCCTATGAGGCCCTCATCCAACTCAACTCCTTTTTCTCAACATTCATATAGCATTTTTTATTTTACAAATCAAGTCTTTATTTTATTTTTAATTATCATTTATGCCTTTATATATGTCCAATTTTTCTCTCATGAACCCCTCTGCTCATCCCACCCCCAACTTCCCTAGGCATACAATATTATAAGTCATTTTGCCATATGTAGCTCCTCATGTACTCTATATTTCATGTGTGTTTATAGCATTCTTCCAATTTACTCAAAGGCATAGGCTATATTTTCCCCATAACACTTAGTATGGGCAAAGATATTCCATAAGTGCAAAGCAAACACTAGTTGACATATCTGATAAGTAACAGAACAGTTAGGACACTCTATATGAATTCATAAATCTTGAAGACCATTAATAAAGCATTCATCAGTGCTTGACACAGATGAGATGCATAGTTAACTGCACAGTAAACAAACGAATAACTGCTTATATATATTAACCCAAAGGGAATAGATTCAAGTAATTATGAAATGTGAAAGAATTGGTAGAACTACATGATAGCAAGAGGTAGTGAATCCTTTGTGGTCCCTGAAGTTGGGTGAGCACCTGAAGAGATGGACATTCTAGGTCTTACTCCTATGCTGGGTCTCTTCTTCATGAGATTTCCAACTCAGCATAAGGTCGTTGTTATTAATTAAAAGAGAAACTGTGCTCCATTGCTCATTGTGATCAATAAAGTCATTAGAATCTCGCAATTAGAAGAAAGGTCAAACTCCTTAGTCTAGAGTTGAAGGCAAGTTTTCTCTGGCCCAAACCCATCCTTCTTGTATTATCACCATTTTCTTCCTACATGGATTCTTTTCTACTGCTGGAAGTCTACTTGTTACCAAAATAATCTAGGCTCTTTATTTCCCTTATGCTATTTTGTTCTTACCTGAACTGCCATCACCTTTCTCTGTACAATAAAATATTGCCAGTATTTATAGGCGTACCTAATCCTTACTCTTCCATAAAGTCTCCACTAACTCATTAATAGTGTATTTGAGCAGAGGCTAGTGAAATCCATGATCACAAAAACTTGTAAAATATTTAAGACTTTTAGTGAGCCTCTCTGTCTACTATTTTCTACATAATAACAAGGTATAATAGCTCCTTGTTCCAATAGTTTTTATGAGATTTGAATTAGAGAATATATATATTATAGGTAGAATTTGAAAATGATCCCCAAAATTCCTGGTTCTGGTAAAAAAAAATTGTAGATTTAAATAAGGTTACTATTTAGTTGACCCTAAAATAGATAGATTTTCTGGGTGGGTCTACCTGGATTACATGAGTTTTTATAAAAGCAGAGATTTTCTTCAACTGGTAGCAGAAGAGGAAGTCAGAGATTGAAGCTAAAGAAGGAGTCTGTGCATAGAACCTTGTGATAATGAATTCAGGGAGCCTATGGCAGCTGAGAGTGGCTCTGACAGCTAGAGAAGAAATGGGACCTTCTGTCCTACAATTGTAAGGAACTGAATTGAGCCAACAACAGGAACAGGGCCTCCAGATGAAACCTGGCCCAGCCAACATCTTGATTTCAGCCTTGTGGTATCCTGCACACAGAAACAAGGCATACATAAGGACTTCTAACCTACAGAAATTCAAACTAATAGATAATGCAATATAAGTCACTAAGACCGTGGTAATCTGTTATACAGCAAGAGAAAATAAACATATTATGAGAGGAGGAGGCAATATGAAGGCTGGTAGAAATTAGAAAGAAGAGGCCCCAAGGCAAAGAAGCTGGCAGCTATGGGACACTGAAAAAGAGGTGGAATTAAATTTTCTCTGGAGGTCACTTGGAGAGAGCCTGGCCCTGCTGACACCTTGATATTTTGGACTTCTAGACTCCAGAACTTTGAGACATAAGTTTATGTTGTTTTAAGCCAAAAGAAAAGAAAAAATAGATATTAATACAATTCTGTCCATAGTTCCAGACTCACAGTAAGTTCACAATATGAGATGCGCCATTTCATTCCTCTAGTAACACATATAAATTACATACCCATGACACTTGATTGGTGCTTAACCGATTCCAACATAATTCCCTGTTAATCATTTCATGTATTTCTTTAGACTTTTAACTGGTTAATTGTAATAGCAAGCAGTCCACAGGCTTTTTATCTACCAGTTAATGTATCAAGTAAAATATATATGTTAACTCACTGAATCTTTACAGTCACTCAAAAGCATGTTATACACTACAGATGAAAACACTGAGAGAGAGTTTAAATAAATTATCCAAGGTGGCTCAGGTAACTGAACTCAGATAATCTGACTCTATTGTCTGTAAGAGCATGTAATGTAAGAGCATACAGCAAATGCTACATGTCTTTGTAGCCTCAGTCTCATTTCCATTTTGGTCATGTGTATTGCCAAAATACATCTGAAAAACAGGTAAATTAATCAACTTGTTAGTATTTGTTTTATTGATAAAAGAAAATTTACTAAATAACAGCTTTGGGGGTTCCTTATACAACTTTCATTTATTTTGTTAAAAGATCTTCCTAATGCTCACTATAAAATAAATATGTTTTAAACCTATTCATAAAAACAAAACAATTTCTCTTTTCCTAACAGCCACTCTAGAGTATGTGTAACTAACTCTTCCATGAGGAGAAATTATGTGTAAAGGGAAGATAAAAACATGTTTTCAAATTTTGTATGAAAAATTATATTTCTCCAAAAATCATTCTCACCTCATTTCTAATAATTCCATGAGAGAAAAGAATCAACTAATTCTTGGTAATTAAATGAGATTAGAAAGTTGTAAATAAATGCTATTTTTGCATATTCTTTGCATGATGTCCCACTTTGAGTGGGACATTCACTCATAGTTCTTTGAGGAATATCTGACTATGAGGGATAGTCAGAAAAAAGGAAAGATTCCCTATCTTTTGAAGTATTTACCGAATCATGCATTGAGGGCATGGTTATTGGCTCTTAGCTTCTATCTCTCTGTGGAGGTGAGTACAGTGACTTGGGGTACTGGATTGTCACACATTTGAAAGAATTCTAGGTTGCTGAAACATTGTTTGAGAAGTCTCAAAAGTCAGACAGGATAAAACCTTTGGTTGGTCTTCTTTTAGTTCTTGAAAGTTGCATATCTTTGTAGTTAAAGAATTCAAAGTATTGTTCCAAAGAGGGGAGTAGCCTCACGATTTGACAAATTCTAAAACATTACTAAAATATTTCCTTTATGTAATTTTGTAAAACATTTAAAGAAAAAATTGACCATTTGTGTGTATAAGTACTTTTGAAATAGAAAATACAATAACCATATACATATTTAAAAATCCAGCCACGGCTGGTGTGGCTCAGTGGCTCAGTGGAACCAAAGGGTCACCAGTTCGATTCCCAGTAGGGGAACATGCTTGGGTTGTGGGACAGGTCCCCAGTAGGGGGTACACAAGAGGCAACTACACATTGATGTTTCTCTTCCTCTCTTTCTCCTTCCCTTCCTTTCCAAAAATAAATAAAAAGAATCTTTTTTTAAAAGTTTTTAAAAAAGAGAAACTTAAAAAAAAATCCTGTAATGCTTATTTATTGGAATTCATGTTTACTTACTCTATATTGTTAATGGAATATACATTATTCTGAGGTTTAGTCCTATAGAAATTATTTTATATGAGCAGTAATATATAATTGTTTTAAATTTTGTTCCCTTAATTACATAGTTCTTTATTATAGCATTGATTACTTGAACCTTATTTGATTAGTCACCAATGTTCTTTTAATTCAAAATTCTGAGAGTATTGGGAAATTCTGAGTGGGTTAACTACTGACAGATGATAGCAATTAAAAGTGATCCACTCTACTTAACTATTTGACCCAGTAAATGAAAGAAACAGAGAATCAATTATGCATTTCAGCATTGGCTTGAAACAAAATCATATTAGAATACTGAAATACATTAACTTTTAATTATTATGACAGGAATAAATCTAATTGACAAATAATTAACTTAATATCAAAGGAGTAATGGAAGATGCTATGCATTTTTGATAACATTAAACTTAGTATAGAAATTATGTAAAATGTGTTCAATGTCTAAAAATAACTGAGATAAATTTAAGTGGGTTTCAATTAATAGCTTAAGTGTTAATTGATGTAAATTTAATATACCTCTAACTATAGAGTTTTGAAATAGATTGGCAGCTGATTTTTTTCCATATGAAAATAGATTAGACCAATTTAGAAAAAAGTATTCTAAGTATATAAATAATTTAAGTCAATTATTAATCTAAAATGAAAAAATATTTTTTCTTAACTTGTTTCCAGATTCAGACACAAAAAATATGTATAAATAAAGTGAAAATCACCACCATCCCATTATAAAAATTAGTATTTTATATATGCATATATATATTTATATCATCACATGTTTACATGTCTACATCTTAGATATATTAAGGGGAAAATGCTGTTTTTTACCTAACTTTTTCACTGTCATATATTAAATTGTTTTTAATATAGCTATCTTTCCATACATGTAAATATATTTATGATAAAACACTGGAGCTCCTGCACATGTAGATATAGTCATCTAAAAATCTGTATTTATTTGCTATTATAAAAATAATATATGCTTAAAGATTGAAAAATCAAACAATTCTAAAAAGTAATGAATAAAAAGTAAATATACCTAACTTGCCCACTACCAATCACATTTACAGAAATAACTTTGTATAATAATAGAAATTATATGCATTTTGATTTCTAGTCTGAGTTTCTGGCACAGAACTCCTGAAATTCTTGGAAACTGCCAAATCTTAAGGAGCACTAGGTTCACCTTTTGTTCTACTATTTGATCTCTACCCTAATTCCTGGAACAGGGCCCTAAATTCCTTGGAATTTCCAGAGGGATGGGAGTACCTTTTGTTCTAATTAGGTGACTCTCGGTGGGCTCTTACATGGGTTTCATATGGGGACAGACCAAGGCATTATTAGAAGCTTGGAATTTTCAGCCCCGTCTCCAACTTTTCTGGATAGGGGAGGGGAGCTAAAAATACAGTTAACTGATCATGGTTATGTGAGGAGACCTGTATAAATCCCGAGTGTAGTAGGCACAGAGCTTCCTGGTTGGTGAACACTTCCACATACCCCAATGCCAGGGGAAGCGCTTCCACTCAGGACTCTCCCAGAACTTTCTCAATTATAGTTCTTCATCTGAATGTTTATCTATATTCTTTATCATATTCTTTAATAGACTGGTAAACATAAGCTAGTGTATCTCTGAATATATAATATTCTATTACATATTGAAACACATACTTTTATGATAATTATTTATTTTATATCTAAAATAACATTTGCCATGCCAAGTAATTCTGTATTCTCATTCAAATGCTGCGGGTGAGACAAAATAAAAACTTGCCTATTGAAATGGAATCAAAGTTGAAAATAGAACCCCAAATCTTGTAATTAATAAAAAAATCACTTTTTGCCCTCTCAGATGTTCCATATCCCACACCTCTAATAACTGATGTTGTTCTGCCTACTTTCATTTCTTCTTGAATATCAGCTGAAGAAATCCAAGAAAAATTTGACACCAACCTGAAAAATCATTTCCTAACTCTTGTGTATTACGCACTCACTCTTATAAAAAAATTTATTGGGGTGATATTGTTTAATAAGATCATATAGATTTCAGTGTACGCTTCTATGATACAGAACCTGTATATTACATTGTGTGCCCACCACCCAAAGTCCATGCTTTTGTAGACAATAATTGATTAACAAAATTAGAATTTGACATGTAAGAGAAAAGTCAAGATAAATTTTAATGCATATATATGTTTCTCTCACAAGATCAGCTGAGATACATAAATTTATTTTTGCCCAATGAGCTTGGAAAATAAAACTTCATTTTCTAATTAAGATATGGTAAAACAAATAGAGAGATACTTTGTTGGGCCCTATTACCAAAACATTAACAGACCTTTGCACAGACATATTCTTCAAATCATGCCACAGTTCTAACAGAGCTGTACTTTCCCTGTGCTTTTTTATTTTATAGTTTATCAAGTACTATTGTAATTAAATAACTGTCAAGCCATGTCACTTTTAAAATGTGCAGAAAATGCTTCTAGCTCTTTGGAGTTGTTCACTTACTTGTGTACCTATTCAATAAATATTAATTGAATGCACAGTACTTGCCAGACTCCGTGTAGCACTGGGCCTAAAACTGAAAAAAATTAAAAAGACATAATTTCTGTCTTCAGAGAGTTTAAATTTGGAGGAATGAACTGGGTGTCAAACATTAAACAGATAAGTATTTCTGTCACAGATCATTTCTTTAGAATTGAGTAGAGATTTGTGAAGAGTATGTAAAGGTGATATAATAGAATATCAAAGAAAATTTACCTAAACTTGGTGGAAAAATAGAAACACTGAATAAGTGATTTTTCATCTGATACCCAAGAGAAGAATACTCATTTTAGAGGCACAATGGAAGAATAAGAGTGGGGAAGCAGCACAGAAAAGGGGAGAATGTATATGAAGCTTCTGAGGTTTGAAGAATATTAATATATTGAAAGAAGGGAAAGAAAATCTGGGTGTACGGAGCTTCGAGAGCAAGGAAAAGAGCCGCTCAAGATGGGGAGCTTGTGCTAAGCTTACGTGACCGTAGGAGCATGTGAAAGAACCCAGTGTGTTTTCTCATTAAAATAATGAATAATGAAATATTTCAATGGCAGTACATCATAGTCTGAATTTCCTTGAACTTGGAAAAAAGCTTATTTGTCAATGTTTTCCTGGAGTTCCAAATAAAAAGAAGTAAGAGGGAGAGAAGAGAGTAAGCAAGGAAGCAAAATAGAGAAAACCAACACACAGTGTCTGTAAGTGAGCTGGGTTGAGCTTCACCAAGAAATATCCCTAGTTTTCTTGTCACACAAGTTCTTTCCCAAGAGGCAGAATGGAGTCACTGAGTCTAGGAGGACTCTATCCGGGATAAGTATCAGTTTATGTGAATTCATGTGGTTCTCTGAAGCTCAACAAGAGCCACAATGGAGGCTATTAGGGACCCTGGTCTCCACCCCAAGGGGAGGTTGAGACAAACAGTGGTGTTAAGGGATGAGCAATGATGGCCTCAGGAACTTGGGGAAGCCATGATTACTCCAGGAGGGAAGCACGGCAGGTGATTCAGGCTAAGCTACAGGTAGAACCAAAAACTGAAGCAGAGGGTTTATAACCTAGGTCTCATTTAGAGACTATGATCCAGTCTGCATTTGAAAGGCCACTTTCTGGATGCTGGGTAGGAGAAAGGATCTATAGGGGCTGAGAGAAGATGTGGAGAAGGTTACTGCAACAGTCCAGATGGGAAAGTAAGGTAGCTTTATAGTAAGACAGTGGAGAAGAGCAGAAATATGCAGACTGATGGAAAACAACCTGGATATTTTCATGATCCTGCACGGTTATAGTTTTCTGAGACAGAGAACTAGAATCTGAGTTCAAAGAAAATCTTTAGAGGTTAAATGTTACTGAATAGCAAGTAACATTTGAGATAGTAAGAAACCACCACAGATATTTAGAAACTTATCTCTGTGGAGCTATATGTTTACATTTTAAAGGGCAATGAAAATTAGAGCAGCAATTTTCATTTGAAAAGGTGGAGATTCTATATCTATATCATCTATATCTATATCTATATCTATACCTATATCTATCTATCTATCTATCTATCTATCTCTCCAGAGTCAAAATTTCAGGGCTCCTCTCTTGTAGTACAGAATTCCCTTTTACATGTACTGGGTAATGTCTGGTTCTCATCATACAAACTTAAAGGGGGCAATGGGTTGAGGAAAACTCTGTGGTTATTGCTTTAAGTAAGAGTAACTCTGCCTCCGATCTGAAAACATAGCAATTGCTTCAGGAAAAGATAAATAGATATATTTATCATGGACCAGCAATTACTTAGGGGATACAATAACAAGATTGGGTGATGATTTAGAGATGGGAGATCATTCTTTTCAAGATATTTATTGCCCACAACTATTAGAAAACACTGTCATGGGCTCTAGGGATGTTTGCCGCTATAAACATAACTGACAATATCTCTGACCTGATGGAGCTTATAGTACAATAATTGGGTAGGATCAGTAATAAAAATTTATTTTACTCACTGATATAGAAGTCATTTAGTCGGTGACATGGGTGAGAAAATATGACTGACTGATGCTTCGAGTTCCATATCAGAATATCAGGTGCCACTTGCAGCTGTTTTTCCTCCAAGGCTTCCTCACACAGCCATCCACCAAAGTAAAGAGCCCTCCCAAAATTACAAGATGTGTATTTTGAACAATGCAAGAAATTTCTGTTGAGAAAGCAGGGGCAGGTTGACTATAGCAGAGCTGCCTTGTTTATTCTTTAAGACGTCCGAGGTCTCAAATCTATTGCAATCAACACTGAGACCCTCAGTGAACCACTCAGCGTGTCTCACTATCCTTATGACTACAATGCACCAGAGTAATAAAATACAAACTTTGCAGTCATAAAGGATGGCATAACCCTTTTTGCAGTCTTCTTGGAAATCCTCCATACATACATTTTTAAAGCACTGTAACCTCACAGAAACTTGATTTCTTTATAGGACCTTTCCTCTACTTTTTTTCCTCTTGAGTCAAACTAGCCTCATCCAATACCCTATTCACCTGCCTCCTTCACTCTTGCACATCCATTCCCTTATCATTAATCGCTCAGGACAATGAGGCCCTGGTCAGCATTAAACAATCCTAGGAATAAAGGCTTGGTCTACTGACCACAGAGACAGAGTGTCAATCAAACTAAAGATAGTGTCGAATCTTCAGTTGTTTCAGCTCCAGACACAGAAAATCTGCAAAACCAAATGAAGGGATGCCATGGCTGACATCAGGACCAGTTGTGCTAATCAACCACCTGCTACCCTAGCACCAACTGATCCATAGAGACTGCGACCCTGACAATGACTCTAACTCCCTCAGTCACCATGGTCATTTATTTCCCCCATATATAACTCATCCCCTGAAAGCCATTGGGAAGCCAGGTCTTTGATTCCCAACTCATTTATGACTCCAGGTGCGGTGCCACTTTCTCAACTAATAAATGTTTACTTTCCTTGTTGCAAGCTCCTGTTTGCATCTCATTGGGCTCTGGTGTGCACAGGTGAGTGGGACCTTTTAGTCCAGCATAGCACCTTGATGAGGATTCAGTGGCACCCACCCGTCTTCAGGAACTCTTACTAAAACTTGTTCTAATGTGATAGTCAAGATGTTAAGGTGGGCTCCTGGGTTTTGTGTAGGGGTTAGAAATATTTTTTGAGGTGAGAAATATTGAAAAAAAATCCAGTTTGGTAAAAAAGAGTTCCCGAATTTTGATTTTGGCAAGTAGGATGTCCTTATTTGATTTACTTGCTTTGCTGCTAGAATTTAAGGTGGCATTTAATCTCGCCTCTTTTACAAAAGTATACACCTAGCAGACCCTTAATAAATGTTAGTGTACTAAGTTCCATTGCTCTTTACCATGAAAAAGACATGATTAAGATGTAATCACCCCAAGTCTTTTATTTGGCAGAGGTTTCTCTACAAAAACGGTCCACGAGACCACACAATGGTGTCCACTGCTCTGTTCCCTCACTGGTCACTTCTTTACTGGCCCCTGTTTGGCACTGTTGTCCTCCCTAAATCACCATCAATATAAAGATACTTATCTCAGCACCTCAGTGATTCAGTGCAGGCCACTCTTCCCTGAACTGAACAGACTTTATGATAACTCTAACTCCAAGGCCGTCTTTGGTGAAGCATAAAACTAGAGGTTACATGTGGTGTTTCTGAGCTTAAAAAGGAAAATGCAGAGAACTCCTCACAGAGCTCACTTAATTGGCATTCCCCAAAACTGTATCCTTATTCTATCACCTGAAAGGTTGTTTATTTATCTTAACAAGACAGACTCACTTCTAAATCCCTCTTAATAGAAATTTTCATGGTACTTGTGGAAACTCACCATCTTTGCACGGAAACTGGATTTCTTTCCCTTGGTCCCCTACTTGAAATTAGACAAAAAATATGAGTGGCTTTAGCAGGATTGCCAAGGAAATGCTCTGTTCTTCAATTCTGGCAAAATAGTTTGTTCAGCCTTTGACACTCCTCCTCCAGGTACCACTGGGCTGTTCATGGCAACCTGAGGAGTAAATATGATACCTTCTATTCATCCTCCCATATGCTGGGCAACCAACGATTGGGCAACCTGAACACATTCACACACACCCCTCCTGGCAATAAATGATACCTAAAATACATTGCAAGCCCATATCTAAAAATATCTATTCACTTATTGCAATATACTATTCATACATCCTTCTGCCTATGTGAAAGTGTTATTAACATTATTATGCAAGTAAGCTTCTTTGTGAAGGTAATGATTCAAGATCTCCTAAGACTGTTACCTAGTTAAACTCATCATGAACAGAGTTTCTGTAACTGGAGTCGAGGTAATGCACTGTACATAAATATTTATAGCTCCCCTTTCTAGAGAATTGCCCACAACCAAAACCCCCCACTCAGAGTAGGGTTGGCAATTAGTTTGTCCTTGCGGTTTGCAGTTTGTAGCTTTCTTCATTTAACTCTTTCCTGGGAACACTTTGAAGTTTCAAGTTCTCTGACATTATGTATTACAACACCTTGGGAGAGCCTGAATAGACCCCTCTTGAAGGAATTTTTTTTTTTGGTCTTATTACTGTTTGGTCAAATATAGTAACTGTAATCATAATCCAAGGCTAAAAATTATTTAAAGCAGGATGTATTTTTGTCACTGAAATATTTATCTCTGTGTTCTTACTAAAGCAGTGATATAAATGCCCTGGGTAACATACTGCCCCTTTTAAAGCTGTTAACATTTGGGTCTATTAACAATTACATCTGACTAAAGGCTTCAGCAATTAAATTTAGTTTAGCTCTTCTACCGGATTCTGTTTCACCAGATAGGTACTTTTTTCTCTGAGTTTTATTTCTCCCTTTGTTTTACTGGCTTCTTGGGATTATCATGAAGAAAATATAGCCAGTGGGGTAGTGCTTTGAAAAGGTACTGTGAAAATTCAAAATACAATCACTGTTTGCTATTTATATTCTATAATTTAATTCAATATCCCTCCCAGAATAGTATAAACCTGTTTCCCCTAATACTTATTTTCTTGCAGTCAGCTTCTTCCCCTACACTTCTCTTTCATAGAAAATATTGTCCAGAAAATCATATTATGCAAGATTTTTTTCACATTTGCTAATGATTTTGAATCAGTAAATACATTTATTCATTCTTTTTTCTCCCCAATGTCAACCATCATTAAGTGGCAGTTAACCTTAGTATGTCTGACCCTTGAGTACCAATCTTGCCCATCATGGTCATTAGGCTATGATCATAAAGATTCACATATCACTTGAATGAGTAAATAAATGGTTCTGTTCCTATCTTTTTCTTAAACAATATAAAAGAGTATTTTTAATATTTCTAAAACCATTGTGACCATCACCCCGCTGTACACTATTGCAATAGCCTCCTAAATGCTCTTTCTGATTTCTAATTGGCTTTCTCTGTTCTACAGTCTATTCTCCATATTATAGCCAGAGTTAGGCTTTGAAAATGTAAGTCAAATATGACTCCTAGGCTCAAATCCACCTAGTGGTTTTCCATTTCTGCAGAGCAATGGCCAGGCTTCTTACAATTGTCCAAGAGACTCAACACTATCTGAACCTTCAGAACTTTTCTTCACTTTTTCCTTAGTTTAATCTCTCCAGCCATACTGGTCTCCTTGTTAAAGTTCAAGTCAGCTGACTCTGTCCCCTAGTTCTCCACTCCCCCCTAATTCTCTCAACCCCTTTGAATCTTTTTTAAAAGGTCATTTTGTCAGTGAAACTCACTCTGACCATTTTATCTAAAGTTGCACACCATATCATCCTTACCCTGTGTAATTTATGTATTTATCAGTTTTATCCTTTATTGTTTGTCCTTCTTCCTGACTAAAATATAAATTTTAGAAGGACAAATACTACATTCCCAGCAAATACTCACAAATAGTTGTTAAAAAATTACTGAGTAGCAAAATAAGATATGAATGGGTAAGCTTCAGAGTTATACAAATAGTATTTTATTAGAGGATAAATACATCAATAATCTCTGATAGTTAGACAAAGCTGTTGACTTTTGTGGGACTAAGATTCCCCTGCAAAATGAGAGAATTTAATTTGGCAATCTTTCAGTGAAACTTTAGCTATGAAGTATGAAATATGAATGAAAGTGTAGTGTACAGTAAACTTCTGGGTTTTTTTTCCCTCATTAAGCCCATAATATTAGAGGGGACCCCCTGGAATTGAAAGTAGTAGTTTTGTAACTCTGCAGAGTAACCACTTATTTTGCACAGTAGGTAGTAAACATATGGAGCTTAAATTCACAGGACCTGGTCTGACTAAAAATTCCACTAAAATGAAAAGAGTTTAAAAAACATTCTTGGATCCTGCAATCATGGTTGGTACTGATCTTCTGAAATCAGCATGCTAAAAGTCAACCTTCCCACCCCACACCCTGTTAAAGACATTTATTAGAAAAGCTGGACCTTGAGCTAAACCAGTGAGATACTTTTTTGAGAGAAAACCTGAATTTTAATAAACTTAAAAATGTAAAAATGCATTATTGCATGTGTGTGTTCTGGGCAGAAAAACATCTACCTATAGGTGATTCTTATATCTATAGATGATTGCTATATCTTCAGGAAATCAGAAGCAAGCAGGATTATTCTAATGTAACTCAGTGGCTCATCTTGTAATTAGTGTTGTCTTTTTTTTTTTTTTTTTGTCTATTCACTGGTTTAGGGATTAGTTGTCTTATGACTGTGCAAATGATGTTATAAAATGAATACTATCTACCTTAAGTCTACATATTCTCAGTGACTTAATTCCAAAAAAGATTACAAATTTGTTTTAATATATAGTAAAAGATGAGTTGCTCATAAAGTTTTAGGAATGATATTTATTCATATTCTTGGCAATCTCAAGTTATTCTCAAAAATGCTAAATTTTATTTTGATTATTCGCATAAAGTAATGAGAGTTATATTGCCAAAACAGATGTTACCATATTGGACAACTATGAATTTGTCCTGCCCTAAGCTCTTTCTGTGTGTTGATATTTGACCTTAGCCATATAGCCTAGTCTCTGTGTTGTTGATTATATGCTAAAATAGAGGAACTTTACCTGCACGGAGAGGCTATGAAGTGTTTTGAAGGATCACATGAATATATGCAACATTCTAAGATCCTTGGAACAAAAATGACACATTGAATATTATAAATTTTTGGTAATAGAAACCAAATAAATTTGATTTCTAAATTACCGTTAATTTAGAAGGTAGTGCATTGGCTTGCTTCGTATATGATTTAAAAAAGATCTGTCAATAAATACTAATGATGTATATAATTATTACATAGGAAATATTTAAGCTGCTTAAAATTATAAGAAAAATGTTGAATTATTAAAACATCTTATGATGAGAATTTAACTAGTTAGTGTAGATATCTGTGAAACTTTTCTTGAATGCAAAGATTTATAATATATTTAACTCCCATATGATTTCCTTATGTAGACTAGCTGTGAATCCTTTGCTGTGATGCGTGCTGGGATATCTCAGACCAGACAATTTTAGAAGGAATGCACTAGAGGTGGATGGTGTTTGGTGATGACAAGTCAATAGTGGTGATCTCTAGTGATGAATTTCTGGTGGTGAAGCCCCAAAACCAAAGTTCAGCCTACCTTATACTTAAACAAAAGGGTGTAGATATGTTCCAAGAAAACTTTACGTAGAAATTTAGGAGCTTGGACTGTGGGATATAGCTCTGGGTCTAGGCAATAGAAATCTGACTTGAAACACTTAAAAAAAAGAAGTCATGGCCCTCCACAAAGTCCAAGACTAAATCAGTCTACAGATCTCAAGCCCCTTGAATCAGGTTGAGTTGCCTTGAGAAAGGAACAGCTACATTGTCAAAATGTATGCTGTTAGCCTTCATCAGAGTGGCTGCAGTGAGAAGAAAAAATATTTTGGGAGGACTGGCTTTTAATTGACACATTATCTGGAGACCCAAAACTTCACTGTGGTTCACCAGTTGGAGTTGGAGGTTTGGTGGTCAGATGACCAAATGAGTTTCAGCTCAGGTACATTTCATAATGAACACAACGATTCTGCAATTTTGCTCTATGGTTGTTATCCCAGTTCAAGCAGCACAACTTAAATATACGGTATGTAGTGAGCCACTAGGAGAGTCCTCACATTAGTTCTCTGACCCATGGAATGAGGATTAATATGACCCATGGAAAGAGAAACCAAGTGGAAATCAGAACTGACTCTACCTATGAAAACAGTACAATGAAAGCAACGCTGCAGACTTAGAGAATTGCAGAGATGATTGCCACCATCAATCGCTTCAAAATTCCAGGGAGTAATTTCTACCACATCCCCTTTAACTCATATTTTAGCCTCAGCAAAAGATAAATGGATCTAGGGGAATGACAATGTATTATCATAAACTTAACCAGGTTGCAACTGTTTTAATTATGATTAGTTGTTGAAGAAAAACAACAAATCCCCAACTGCAACTGTTTTAATTATGATTTGTTGTTGGGGAAAAATCAACAAATCCCCTTGCACCTGGTATGCAGTTATGGATCTGGCAAATAATTTTTGTTTTTTTTTGTACTTGACAGTAATGACCATCAGAAGCAATTTGCTTTCAAATGACTAGGCCTGCAATGTACCTGCAGAGTATTATCTTGAGTGCATATCCCCTTCCCAGCCCTGTGCCATGTACAGGTAGCCATGGCTTTGCCTTTCTCCCCAATAGGATATACCCTGATTCTATCTATTGAATAGAAAGTTGCAATTCCTCAAGACACATTGGGAAGATAATTATGAACCAGAGGGTGGGAAATAACCCTCACCCAAATTCAAGAACTTTAGCAATTTGAGCTCCAGTAATTTGGGGATGCTTTTTTTCTCTTTTTCTTCACTTTTCATTTTCCATTATTTGATGTGCACAACATTTAACTACAATAACAACACTAAAATGTTAAGGAAGACATAAACTCCAAGTAAACCAAACCAAAACAAAAAAATCAGAAGAAAATACATTAAGTACAACTATGAAGAAAGAGATCATCATGACTATTATTAATGTAAGTGACATACATTGTGCTTTTTTCTGCCATACTTAAATTTATTTATTTCTATTTGTTCTTTTCATTAAATTTAGCAGGGTTACACTGGTCAATGGGATCACAGAGGGTTCAAGTGTACACCTGCACAACACTACACAACACACAATCTGTACACTGTACTGGGCGCTCATCACTCGAAGCTGAATCATCCTCCATCACCATACATTTGCCCCCCGTTACCCTCTACTGTTCCCTACTGCCTTCCTCTGGTAATCACCATACTGCTGTCTCTGTCTATGAGTTTCAGATTATATCCCACATGAGTGAAACCATATGGTTCACAGCTTTTTCTGACTGACTTATTTTGCTGAGTAAAATATTCTTAAGGTCCATCCACGTTGTCACAAATGGCTGTACTTTCATCTTATCTTATGGTTGAGTAGTATTCCATAGTATATATGTACCACAGTATAAATTCAGACATACTTGAAATTAATTTAAGTGATAGTCAACTTCTCAGAAACAAAAGTAAAAGTAAAAATCTTATAAAATCTTACAGAGGTTTTTCTAAAATATCTGGATGGCATTACCTAATAAGTTAGTCATTAAAATTTGAAATAGATGAAATTGTCTCCAATCTGAATAGTGTTGCATCTTAAATGTCTCACACAATAAGAATCCGACACTGAGGGAAACAAAATATATATTCCATTAACAAATGTACATATTTTGTAAATTCATTGTATGTATGAACACATGACAATACCATAGCCTCTGTTCTAAGATAGCTGAGGAAATTAAATATAAGGAAAAGGAGTAAAAATTGGTTTGAATGGAAAATGGTTATCTTTTGTCTTTCCTTGATCAACATAGTTTCTCTCTAAGCTTTTGCAAAAACTACCATCAAGATACTGAATTGCATAAATTGTATATGCAAAGCAATCTGAGTTACAGAGAAGATTGACAGAATTATAATGAGTTTCCTTTTTGAATAAAATTGATCTATATAAACATGACTCTAAATTTAACAATTGTCAAAAATCACCACTACCAAATTTGTAATTCTAAATCTTGCAGAAGCCAAAATTATCTTGGAGGAGAACTTTAAAAACATTCTTCTGGGGTGTCAAGTGATGTAATTAATTCAATGTGGTATTAGTTTATCCATTCTCAATTTTGTTTTAAATCCTTCATAATTTAAAAAATAATTAAAAATTTTTTCTCATCAAGAAGTTAAAAAATTAATCAAGCTGACTCTTATTCTGTAGCCTTACATTGGACAGTGCACAAAATTGTTCAAGATGGCTTTATAAAACATACATATTTATTTAAACTATTGTGTTGGTTTTGTATTTTTGAAATAGATGAGCTAATAAGTAAAGATATCTGTCTGATTCCTTATTCATCATAGATATTAGTGTTGATATTTTAGTTTTAAATGTTTTATTAAAAGAGAAGCTCATACTACCACAGAGGGATGTTGAAGGGTTTAATCATAAAGTATCTTGTATAATATCTGAAACAAAGTTGCTCTTAACTATTCTATTTAAGGAAATTATGTGGATATGGAAATATATAATTTAATTGACTATAAAGGTGTGGGTTTATTTCTGGTCTCTCTTCTGTTCCATTGACCTATGTGTCTGTTTTTAGCCAGTATCAGGCTGCTTTGATTACTATGGCCTTATAGTAAAATTTGGTATTAGGCAGCGTGATTCATCCAACTTGGTTCTTCTTTCTCAGGATCGCTGTTTTTATGCAGGGACTTTTATGATTCTTATAAACTTTTGAAATATTTGTTCCAGTTCTGTGAAATATGACATTGGAATCGTGATAGGAATTGTGTTGAATCTGTAAGTTGCTTTGGGTAGCACGGACATTTTAATGATATCAATCTTCCTATCCATGAACACAGTATGTGCTTCCAGTTATTTGTACCTTCTTCAATTTTTTCCCCAGTGTCTTATAATTTTTTGAGTACAGGTCTTTTACATCCATGGTTAGATTTATTCCTAAGTATTTTATTATTTTTGAAGCAACTGTGAATGGGATTGTTTTCTTAATTTTCCTTTCTGTTAGTTCATTAATATTCCACAGAGGAAGCAAGCACATGTAATGGGCTAAAGATAGTATATTCGATAAATGGAGTTGGGAAAATTGGACAGATATGTGTAGAAAAAATGAAACTAGACCACCTTCTTACACCACACATAAGAGTAAATTAAAAAAGAATTAAATATTTAAATATTGGACCCAAAACCATAAAAATCCTAGAAGAAAACATGAGCAGTAAAATCTCAGCCATTGCTCACAGTAATATTTTATCTGATATATCTCCCCAGGCAAGGGAAACAAAAGAAAAAAAAATAAACAAATGAGACTACATCAAACTAAAGCTTTTGCACAGCAAAGGAGACCATTAACAAAATATAAAGACAGCCCACAGAATGGGAGAACATATTTGCCGATACATCTAATGAGGGGTCAATATCCAAAATTTATAATGAACTTATAAAACTCAACACCAAAAGGCAAGCAACCCAATTAAAAAATGAGCAAAGGACCTGAATAGATACTTCTCCAAAGAGGACACACAGATGGTCAACAGACATATGAAAAGATGCTCAATGTCACTAATCATCAGAGAAATGCAAATTAAAACCACATTGAGATATCATCTCACACCTGTTACAATGGTTATCATCAATAAATCAACAAACAACAAGTGCTGGCAAGGATGAGGAGAAAAAGAGTAACCCCTTTGTACTGTTGGTGGGAATGCAGACTGGTGCAGCCACTTTGGAGAGCAGTATGAAGACACCTCAAAAAATTAAAAATGGATCTGCCTTTTACCCAGCAGTCCCACTTCTAGGAATGTATCCGAAGAAACCAAAAACACTAATTTCAGAGAACATAAGCACCCCTATGTTCATCGCAGCATTATTTACAATCACTAAGATACAGAAGCAGCCCAAGTGCCCATCAGTAGATGAGTGAATAAAACAACTATGGGACATTTACACAATGTAATACTGCTTGGATATAAAAAAGAAGAAAATTTTACCCTTTGTAACAGTCTGGATGGACCTGGAAAATGTTATGCTAAGTGAAATAAGCAAGTCAGAGAAAGACAAATACCATGTTTTCACCCATATATAGAATCTAATGAACAAACTGAACTAGGAAGCAACATAGAGACAGACTCATAGATGGAGAATAGATGACAACTACTGGGGAAGGGAGGTTAGGGGGTGGAAGGATCAAGCGAAAAGGACAAAGGACTCATGAACAGGGACAACAGTGTGATGGCTGCAAGGCTGAGGGGGATGTTAGGGGGTTAAATGGTAATGGATAAAATATAATAAAAATTAAAACATTAAAAAAGAATTAGGGAAACTAGAAGGTGAATGGATTAGTCAAAAAAACATTTATGAATAACAATGGTGTAGAGACTGCCTGTGGGAGTGTGGGGGGCTGAGTGAAGGGGGCGAAGGGGGAAATTGGGACAACTGTTAACAGCATAAACATTAAGATATTTTTAAACAGAAATATATAATTTATGTTTCTGGATTCAATTTTTAGCTTGGTTGAATTTTACTCTCAAGAACATATATTACAAGGTTTAGTTTAAATCTATGTGTTTTATTTAGTAAAATAAAGAATATTTAACAGATATTTTTATTTTGGGCAGCCTTATTTTCAGAAGACTTTCTCTGATCCCAAGGAAATTCAATAAATTTCAGTACCTTTCTGCTCCATGGAAGATTCTCTCTTCTTTCCCCTTGTTCCATGGAAAACACTCAGACGCCAATAGTCTTGCCTGAACATGCAAGAAGCAAAGGTAACACACGGACGTATGGCTCTATGCTCTGTTAGATGTTCGATCGATGCTTCTTGATACAGTTTTCAGAAAATTATCTTGTAATTATATATTTCTCCGCACAAATGGTGTTTTTTTCTATATGTTAATATTTTGCTTTTCAAATGTTGTTGGTTTTTTTTTAAAAAAACAAACTTTTTTTGTAGTGATGACACTTAAAATCTCCTCTCAGCATATTTCATGTATACATACCGTATTAAAATTATTATCACCATCTATTACATTAGATCCTGAGAATTCATTCATCCTGTAAATGAGAGTGTGTGCTATTTATCCCACATTTCCTCATTTCCACCTTCCTCCAGCCCCAGCAACCATTCTAGTCTCTGTTTCTATGAATTAGGATTTTTTTTTTTGAGATTGCACATATAGGTGATACTATACCATATTTGACTTTCCCTGTCTCCTTTCAAGATCCATGTACGTTGCTGAAAATGTCAGGATTTTATTTTCTTTATGGCTGAATAACATTCCATTATATATATTCTACATATTCCTTATCCATTAATCTTTTGAAAGACATTTAGGTTATTTCTATGTCTTGGCTACTATAAACATTGCTGCCATAAATGTAGCACAGACACCTCTTTGAGATACTGATTTCACCTCCTTTGAATAAATACTAAGCAGTGGGATTGGTGAATCACCCCATACTGGTTTCCATAGTGACTATACTGCAAACACTGTGTTTTTAAATGATTTATTATAAGATATACTATAAAATATAACATCTTTCCTTTAAAAAAATCACAGCTAAAAACAGATTTTGACCATTTCTCATATTTAATAGGATGGCACACTAAGTTATATGTACCTCTATAAACCATGTCCTATTACACTAAATAATACTGTATATCCTACCCTTTTATCCTACCCTTTAACGGTCTATTTCTGTGAGGAGTGCTCAGGACTGTCTCCAAGGGACAAAGGTGAATTTACAGAGAATTTTAGGTTTTAGATTGACCAAGTCTCTAATATTGTTTAATATAGCTTATGTTTCAGTTCAAGTTATTATGTAAGCCATTATTTAATGCTTCAATAATAATGTTTTTCATAGAATGTAATAGTAATGCTTGTAAATATTAAAAGTATTAAAATAGTACTTTAGTTTTATTTGAGTCAGGTTAATATATGCTAGGTTAAATCTGTTTTCTCCCCATCACCATGGATTTGGAATATTCATTTGAATGTCAAATGATATAATCTCAATGATTAAGCAAATACTAATTAACCACAGGACTAATGAGGTGTCCATGAGGTCTTAGAAGTATAATAAATGATTTTTGGCATTTACTGACATCCTAACCCTGATTAGATGGCAGAAGCAATGATGTAAGAGGCAAAGTTGAGCAGACAGGTATCTCATGGCATTTTAGAGGTAGTTCTGGTCAGAAAACTCTCATTGTGCTTAATCATGAAATTGATTTATGATGAGATTCAATATAAAGTAAAAGTTTAATAAAATATGACCATCCTCCAATTGGGTTTGCATTTCTGTTAATCTGACAACATATTTTTAACATTCAAACTCATAACTAAATAAGCTATAGTTGAATTTTTCATTGGTAAAATGATAAACAGATAAAACTTCACCTGCATTTTACCTAAAATATCAAGCTATATTTAAAATTTAGAAAACCAAGTCATATATTTAAATTTACTGATTAATAAGTACATAATTTTAATTTTTTATTTTTTTATTGTTTATGCTATTACAGTTGTCCCCACATTTTCCCCTTCTGCCCACCTCCACCCTGTCTCTGTCCCCTGCCTCAGGTCATCACCACACCATATATTTTTAAAACATGTCGCATGTACAACACTGTGTTAGGAGCCATAAAGGAGAGAAAGAATTATAAGGCCTGACTCTTAATTTAGAAAAGTTTACAATCTAGTTATAGCTATAAAATACATTAGGACTTATAAAAACAAAATACAAAACAATGCTATATGAATAAGCTGCAAATGAGTATTAGCATCCAAAATGAACTTGGTTAGGAAAATGAACCAAATCTAACAATATGAAATTTATCAAGGGTCATTTTAAAAGTCTAAAGTTATCCAAGTGTATGTTGAAGTTGCAAAAATATCATCTTTATATGATCTTAATCAATTAAAGTAAAGCTGTCTTAAAGTTGTAATCTTATTTTGCCACTAAATTTTCAGGCATTTGAGGCATTGTGCTCAGTTCGGAATCATACACATCACAAGAACAATACGTGCGGTGTTAATGCAGTGATGATCATAATTCAAAGTTAAGTGTTCTCAAAGGCATTTTAGCAGGAAACTAAAAACACTGGAAAAAAACAAAAAACAAAAACAGAGGGCCCATATAGGTATTGACATGTGGAAACCATTTGTAAAACAAAGGGGTGCTGTTTTCACTAGTCTAAGGCATATCAATGAGTAGAATGTGCATGAGACACATTAATTTAAAACAGGGAAGAATTTTTTTTAAATTTTGAATTTGGCTGCAATTTCTTCCTTAATAGCTAAGGTGTTAACAATTGTAGTGTGAGCAAAAAACTGCATTAACATTCTTATAAGAAGTTGTACAGGGAATTTAAGTTTCCAGTACAAAATTGGAAAAATGAATATGTTTCTATAGTTTCTACTAAACATGAAAGTCATTTGCCCTATGATTTCTGGTATTTTTTTCACTACTTTTAGGTTAGCAGAATCAGGAGCACATTTCTGTCACCTCGAGTGATGGGAATTCATTGTAAGTTAACATGGAAAGATCGTTCAGCAGCTACATATTAAGGATTCTCGGCAAAAGAACAACTCACCACTTGCCTAGACGCATTGGCAGCACCCAAATTGGTCACAACGTCCGTTCAAAAGTAGGGTCTCATGTCTCTCTTTTTCAGTGATGACCCATTCATGGCCTACCTTGTCTTTGTTTCTACCTGTCTCTGTATAAGCTTGGCTCTTTCCTTTTAATATTTCTGGTATGGTCTCTGTCATATCTGCATGTATACTCTCTCAAACTTCACTCCAGGAGTCACCGTCTACACGAGTTGCTATTTAACATGAAATGTTGTTATAAGCAGAGTATTTACACAAAACACTTAAAACCTGCTTAACACCTTTGCATGAGGTCTATGAACAGTTTTGGGTCAGTTAGAGATTTGAGTTTAATAAGTTGTGACCAGGACAACAGGGTGAGAGAGAACAGAGCTCAGTCTTGTAGCCAGGGAAAATTCCCATAACCTCTATTTGTAGAAGGAGGCCATTCCAAGACAAGCACTGAGAATCTCAGTGTTCTTGCCATTCTCGTCACACATAGCTGATATGAAGAGGGAGAGTATCATGGGTTGGACTGTCCTCAATTCGTGAGTGGAGGTCAGGGAAGGAGCAGTCATCTTTATTCATATTATTCCAACTCTTCTGAGTACCTTAGAAAGAAATGCTCAGATTTCCCATCTAAATCATCTAAAGAAAGTTGGAAATTTTTGTTTTCCCACTGTGACTTACAAAATGACAGAATGGCCTCGGGTTTTAATGAATTATTAATTTTTATAAATATATATTTTCTAAATATAATATCTGATATATGCAAGAGTATATAAGTGACATATATCTACATTATGAATACTAATACTTAAATGTGTACCCACATATCCACCATTTCACTTAAGGGCTAAAGTAATATGTAGCATGAATAATTTATTCTTTAATCAAATTCCTACTTAATCATAGACTCAATGATAGCCATAGTGTGACCTGAGCTGTGGACATAGGTCCTATATAAATATTTGCTGTGTTTATAAGAATATGAATGGCTATTTGATAAATAGGGAAGGTAAATTTTATATCGCTTTTCTTTTGGTCTCCATTCATCTTAATTTATAATTATAATCTCATACATATTAAAATATAGTAATATTTAAAATATTTGAGGTACAGATTGAATTTTAAGAAAGATCATCAGAAATGAGAGTCATTATCTCCTTCATTTAGGTTTAGATGTTCATTGCTTAGCTAATATTTAATTTCTATCCCTGGTCAATGATTAGTATTCCTTCTCTGATCATAATTCTTAGATTTTGAAATTATTCTGTTACTTTGAAATCAAGGTTGTTACATCTCTCAATAAATTGTTACTTTTATAAGTCAGTACAATGTTAAAATATAAATACATAAGGCATTTGAAGTTGGTAGAAGACATGTAGAAATTAGGAGAAATAACAGATGGGAGGATAAGAAAATAATAAATTAAATAATTAAAGATAATATAACAGCAGATCATTATGTAAAGTGAGCAATAATAATATATCTTATTATTAGGGTGACAGAACATTTGGTAGACTTTAACAACCCTGAGCTAAAGTCTTGACTATAGTACAACATAACTTTTACAACTTACAAAAAATTCTGTGCCTCAGTTTCCTCATCTTTATAAAGGACATAATAGTACCTAACTTGATGGCTGTCTTCAGTCAAGAGTGAAAAAGTCCTTGTGAATAGCCTAAATGAATGTCTGACACACTGGAACACACTCAATACGTATTGATTATTACTACCAAATTTCTATGGGGTCTTTAATAAATATTTTTCTCTGGGTTTATTTTCCCTAAATATGCATGTATAATTTTCTACACAATTTTATTAAAATTTTCTTTTTTATTCTGAAAATTTGCTGTGTAAATTAATGAGATAATTCCTGATAGGAGAACATTACTCTGATACATTTGGGAAGAAAAAGCTCTGTATCTATTAATCATAACCATATTATATCCTCTCATATGTTAAAGCTATATATATATATATATATATATTTGTTAAATTGTAAAGTACAACTAATACCCTAAAAGTATTTATTGATAGTATTATTGTATAAAATCTTACCTGGATAATCATAATTTTATTGAAACAAAATAAATCCTTCAGTTTTGATCATTGTTATCTACTGATATAATGAGCTACTCTGCTGAAGCAATTAGATGCTGCTTGTGATCAAGGAGATATCTACACAAAATTCTCAGTATGTTTCAGGATATTGCATATATTAAACCTATTTTTTTCAGTGTGATTATTTCTATGCAGCCCTCATGCATTGAAAAATGAGATCCAAGAATCTCTGAGCCTGCATTTCAGAAAAATATTAACCTATGAGAATGGGCTGTCAGGCAAATTTAGCATGTTGGTGTTGCATGAACTTTAAAATTTATATACTTGCATAAGTCAGGGTGATACAAAGAAATAAAATATTATATCTATATATGTGTGTGTGTGTGTGTATATATATGTGAATCAATGATATAAAGATATTTACTACGAGGGAACGGGTTACATGAGTATAGAGGTTGAAAAGTCCCGCAGTCTGCTGTCTACAATTCAGAGACCCAGGAAAGCTGATGTAGTTCTAGTCTGAGTTCAAATGCCTTAGAATCAGGATGGTGGAGGTCTAGTTCAAGTCTGAAGGCTTGATAAACAGGAGAGACAATAATCCAAGTCCCAGCCAAAGAACAACAAGAGACTGAGGTCCAGCTCAAGTACTTGGGCAGAGAAAGAGAGAGTGAGAGAGAGAGAGAATCTCTCTTTCTCCATTGTTTTGTTTCATCCGTGCCCTCAGCAGATTGGATCATGTCTACCTACAATAGAGAGGAAAATCTCTAGTCTATTCTTTTGGAAACACAATCACAGACATTCAGAAATAATGTTTAATCACATATCTGATCATGTTATGGTCTGATCGTGACATGTAAAACTGACCATCACACTACCCAAAGCAAACCTTCCATGACTGTAAGAAAGAGAAAGAACATAATTATTTATAGTTGTTTATTTTAAAACATGATAAAAATAATTTAAAGTATGAGATATTTTAAAAGTATATTTTCACATATAATTCATGTATATTTTATGTCAATATTTATGGATATGTGTACATACTTTTCAGTTTTATTATACCAGAGATCCACATCTACTTACCACACTGGTAAATAGAAAGAAGTAAACTTTACCTAATAAAAGCAAAGGTAGAGAAAATTTCTCATTGTAATAGATACCAAAGAATGGCAATGGGATCCAAGAAGAATTTTACAAGGTAAACTTTAACCTCTGTCCTCTCTCACTTTCCCTCCTATTGGGAGTCTCACACTGCTAATGTCACTTTTTGTTGCCTCTATAGCCATAGATAATAGACTCCTAATCTTCTCTTTTTAATGTGGCTCAAATAAAAGTGCATAGATGACTACAATTTTTAATATACTTGTGGGGAAACAGCAATGGTAACAAAAATAAATGTAATAAAATAATAGTATAAAACCAAAGCCAGTTCAAAAGGTAAGCCCCACTTATAACCAATCAGAAGCATCACTTTTGCGTGTGGATCAGCGTCTATGGAAAAATGTGAACTTCTAGACATAAAGGACCTGTTGTCCTCCCACTCTCTGAAAAGTCTTTTGATGTAATATGGACTTTGACCTTAATTTTTTTAACTCTTTGCCTACTAAGTGACATTATGCCCCGAATTGAAGAAAACAAACTTCCACTCACTTCAGGATCATGTTCTCCTTTTCTGCCATGGATCCCGTTTGTGGGATATCTCTCAAACAAATTACAAAAAGAGTGCCCTGAAAAGCACAGAATGCCTGAGCTAGAACAATGTCAGAAGCCCTAGAGTCCATATTACAGATGACGAAGTTGAAATTCAAGGATTTTTGGCTAGAAAATAGAAGGTGCGAGAATAGGTAGGTTTCCGGTCGCATAGTCTTCACTTCTGTACCCATATATTCTGGAATTGCCCAAGGCACAAAATTGTAATAAAAATAAATATGAGCAGATCACTGAAATATTGTTGTTTACTTATTTTCTTTTTATAGGTTTTGAGAATCAGTGATTAAAAACATAATACTTTATCTCTATTTGAATGACTGCAGCCATTAATATAGGTCCACTTGAAATCAGGGTTTGTATTATTTAGATTTGGAACATTAGAGAAAAAGTTCCTTAGATCTTATGCATAAATTACTTTCCATGCAGATGGATTAATCCACATGATTTGACTTGAGATATTTTTCTACTTACTTTACAGGAATCTGACTCTTCCTGCCTGAGCTTATCCAGCCCAGCCCACACTATCTCCTGGAAAGTTTCAGTTCTTGTGTATAAAATTAACCATCTATGTACTCATACATAAATAGTGACTACATATAAATTCAGGTAACCTAATGATGTAATTTTTTAGATGCCTCATTATTTTCAGGAGAACTTCAACTGAGATAAGCCTTTGATATAAAGTTAACTGCTTTACTTGCAGATGAGGATTTTGGAATTTTACCAAGTTTGATCTACCTGCTTGTTCCTTATGACTTATAAGGATGCAGTAAATTTATAGAATGCAGTAAAAGCAGTTCTAAGAGGAAAATTAATAGGGATACATGCCTACATTCAGAAAAAAAATCTCAAATAAACAATCTAGCTTTAAAACTCAAGGAACTAAAAAAAGAAAAGCAAACTAATCTCAAGGTTAGCAGAAGGTGAGAAAAAATCACCTCTCACTTAACAAAATAAAAAAGCAACCTATGGAATGGGAGAAAACATTTCCAAATTATATAATAGGGGAGTGATATTCAAAATATTAAAAAACTTATATAACTCAATATTTAAAAACAATCTAAAAATTATCAGAGAACCTGAGTAGCTGTTTTCCTAAAGAAGACATACAAATGACCAAGAAGTAAATGAAAATATACTCAACATCAGTGATCTTCAGGAAAATGCAAATCAAAACCAAAATGAGATATTACCTCATATCTGTCTGCAAAATATCAGTTATCAAAAAAGACAGCAGATAACAAATGTTGGTGAAGATGTGGACAGCAGGGAACCCTTGTGCAGTGATAGTTGGGAATGCAAATTTTTATAGCCACAATGGGGAATAGTATGAAGATTTTTCAAAAGAACTACCCTATTATCTATAATCCCTCTTCTTTGTATATATTTGATGGACATAAACTCACTAACGTGAGGGTTATCTTCAGACTCATATTCATCACAACCCACAATACATCCATTACTCACAACAGCCAAGACATGGGAACATCCTCAGTGTCTACCAATGGTTCAATGGACAAAGAAAATAAAAATGTGATCCTATCTATCTATCTATCTATCTATCTATCATCTATCTATCTATCTACCTGTCATCTATCTCTCATGGAAATTATACACACACATGCACACACATACACATACATACATATATATATACATTACATATAACGAAATATCTATCTATATCTATCTATCAAGGAGGAAATCCTGCCAATTGTGCCAACATGGGTAGACTTGGTGGCAACACAGATGGACTTTGAGGGAACTATGTTAAATAAAAGAAGTCAGACAGAGAGTTAAAATGATCTCACTTGTAGGTGGAATATACAGAAATTGAACTCACAGATACAGAGAGTGGAATGGTGATTGCCAAGGACTGGAGGTTTGTAATGTGTACAAACTTGCTATTTTGTAAGGAAGATGAGTATAGTTATAAGATGAATAACTGGGAAATCTAATGTACAGCATGGTGACTATAGTTAACAATATTATATATATTATATACTTGAACATAAGATAATAGATCTTAAACATTCACACCACAATAAAAGGCAATTATGTGAAGTGATGGAGGTTTTATCTTATTGTGGTAATCATTTTGCAATATACATGTGTATCGAATCAACATATTGTATACCTTAAACTTAATTTATATGTCAATTATATTTCAATAAAGCTGGAAAAGCAAAAATTTATACTTTTACTATATGAAAATTAAACTAAGTTAAATGACAAGAATAGACTGGGAATCCCTTGCAACTAAAAATAAATAAATAAATAAACCTAATATTCATACATGATTTTTCAGTTACTAAAAATAGCTAAGTACAAGAGAAATGACTCAAGAAAATTACATGAATATCACAACATTTTACTGGAAAGAAAATACCATAACCAATCAATATAAAACAGTTTCTCCTAAGTAGTAACTAGGAAATGTAAATTAAAACATGAATTAGTTATAGCCATTGAGAGAAAAGGGGACCAGGTAAACACATAATGAAATCATGGGAGTTAAGAGAAGACATTGGTTATGCTTGTATCCAACCAAAGACTGTCTTAAAACCAAAAATCAAAAACAAAAACCAATTAGACAATTCAGTAACTTAAATGGGCTAAACTTACTTAAATGTTCCCTAAGCATATGGAAAGGTGGTCAACTTTACTAGTGATCAGGCAAAAACATATGAAAACTATTATACATCACTATGTACACACAATAATGCCTCATTAAAAAAATACCAAATATTAGCTAGAATGTGAAGATATGCGTATTGGATACATGTTGATGGATATATAAAAGGGTAAAATGACAAGGAAAATCGATTTAGGAGCCTTGCGAAAATTAAATATGTATATACCTGTAATCTATTAGTTCAACTCTTTCCTCAAGAATAGTTGCACATATGCAGGAGGACAATATAAGAATACCCATTTCAGATTATTTTGAAAATTGTATTTTAAAACTCTCTCTCCCTACTAATAGATCTTGACTAAATTAAATATGCTATATCCAATTTATGCATGAAATGTATGCATATCACTTTTCAAGATTAATATATAAATTTATGAATGGGTTTACAGTACTCATAGAGTCAAAAAACAGAAAACAAAAACAAGACCTATTCAAAAGACCAGGTTTCTTAGAGATTTGAAACTCATTATAAAAAAAAAAAGCAAGCAAACGACTAAGCCAGAGAGATAGAGTAAGGGGGAGCAGGGGGAGAGGAAGGAAAGATTAATTTGCAAGTGTTAAATAATCAGACACTTGAAACAGGGGTCTCCACAAAAAATAAGTTTGATTAAATGTATATAGTTTATGTAATGTAGGACCTATATACTTTCACATTTACATCCTCAAAAGTTTGAAAAACTCATCATGAGCATCAGCAGAGGAGATAGATTATCTTAAATTATAGAACCTTATAAATTTTAGACCAAACAATTAATTGTTTATTTGTCCATAAAACTTTTTGGAGCTAGTAAAGCAACATCTTAGCATGGCTGGAGTAGGCATATTTTCTCTCCTCAGTTTCCAACGCTTTATTTATTTTATTTTATTTTTCAATTACCGTTTACACTCAATGTTATTTTGTATTAGTTTCTGATGCACAGGATAGTGGTTAGATTATCAGATACTTTACCAAGTTCCCCATGGGTTAATCACAAACCCCTGAAGACATGTGAGACGACGTTTAGTAGAGGATGTGAAGAGCTTATGAAACTAGTACAATGGAAGCAAAAATTGTATAAATCTTTATTTTCATAGAATTTTCCTCAGTTACAAGTAGAATATAAAATGTATCTTCCTACTTGTCCAGTTATGTAAAGTAGCTTGTCTTTTTATTTATCCTGATTACTACTCATCTTTTAAAAATGTTTCTGTTAAAATATTTATTATACTTACTACATCTGCAGTCTAGTTACTTATGTATTAACTGTGTGACTAACGTATTTTGTCTCCTGTTTGAATGTAAACTGCATGAAGTATCGGGCTTCTCTCTACATCACCAACACCCAGAGCATTGTTTAGAACTTAGCAAGGGCTCAAAGAAATATTTTTAATGAATTTTAAAAGAAAATGTTGCTATCTTCATCATCCTAAATACCAAGACTTTTCTCAATGCAAACCTATTCACTGGATCACACTGACTGACTTTTCTCTTTGTTCTATTTTTGTCCCACATGTTCCAGTCTTTTTAGGCACTTCAAACTTGATTTTTGTCACTATACTTTTCCTCTTCCCAATGACTACCTTTACAACACATATTTGACCATGTCACTGCTATGTTCAAAATTATACCAATAAATAAAATATTCAAGGCCCCCAACTTTGGCTCCATCCTAAGTTTCTAAACACCCTGAACTCCCCAAAACTCTCAAATACACCAAAATTCTCACTTTTGTAGCAAGAACAAGAGCTTTATTTTAGTATGTGCACTAGGAACTATGCTAAGTATTTGAAAATCTATTCTATCATATAATCATCCACAGCACTCCTGTAATTTAGTTACCACTGTTACATTTGTTGTAGTCACAGGACAGGCGCTGTGTCACCAAGCCCGGGACAGTCAGAGCTAAATTCTCAACTCCTGGTGCTCTGAGTCTAGACCCAGCTCTTCTGGCAACTCGGCGTGGTTTTCCTGCCTCCTTACTGGGAGAGGCTGGTATGCCTTGCTCCCCAGTTATTTACATTGGCTCTGTCAGCTTCAAGGCCCAATTTAAATGCCACTTCTAACAATGCCCTGTTCTCTATATTTTCATACCCTTTTATAGTTTTTAGATAGCAACCTTTGCCTTCTTTGCTATGATGTTATCAGACGTATGGAGGTCTGCTTTCATAATGCCAAGTGTAATATTATCCTCATCAATGTCTGGCCTCCAAATGCATTTATTAAAATCTGTGAAATGATTTTCATAACAATCTGAACAAAGATAGTGAAATAAAATTTAAAAAACATTAAATAAAAAACCCAAACATTTCAGTGATATTTTCTTTCTCAGGTTTTTTGTAAAAAAGAAAAAGAAAAACAAAGGTGCATTAAGTGAAATGTCAGAACTTAAGGAGAGTAACAAGAGGGAATTGTCCAACTCTACTTCTAATAGCCTTGGCTGAATCCCAGGGAGGCAAAGAGGCAGTTTGCAAGTTAAATCATTAATAAACCCAAACCCAATTTTGTAATCACTTTCCTGAGCTGATAAGCTGGGAGGTCGTGAGAGAGCACTGACTATTCCCTAGACGGTACCAGAGAGCACCAGGGCTCCTGCGACTGTCCTCCACGTTATCTCCTCCTGCTTAAATAGCTAGAATGGGGAAAAAGAGGTTTACACAAAAAGGAAGGGAGGGAAGGAGAGACAAACGGAAGGAGGGTGGCGTAGGTGGAAGGGGGGGTAGCAATAAAAGCAGGAGCATTGGGAATATAAACAACAACATAAGAGAAAGCAGGAAAGAAATTATATAAAAAATATGTATCTTCTTAACATCATTCTTTTATGTACATGTTAAATTCCAGCAAATCACCAAGCATATTATAAAATTACGGTGGTTATCATAACTTATAAAACCTGGTTTCTCTATGTGTGTAAACAATTCTAGACAAATATTTTCCAAAATTTTATACTGTATGGAACACTAATCCTAAGTGATACTCAACTGAAAGAAAATGACATTTCCAAGGCAAATTCATAAAATACAGCACTTCATATTCTACATGTATATTTTGATGAAGGACATTAAATATTTTAATAATCCTAGCAATAAGGTACTGTTTAAGTACGGTTGATTATGAATTTCTCAAACTAATTTGACAAACTTGCCCATCCCTTTATACTTTTTTATGTTTGAAAAGTACCTGCTTTAAAATAATGTTTTAGTACCTCTGGGGCGGCAAGGCCCACAGAGAGGTTAATTCAGGATATTTTAGGTGAGTTTATTAATCCTTGGGGAAAAGTTTTCTGTGAGTGTTAAACATGTTAGAGGACACCTCAAAGAAAACTGTTCTACAATCCACACATTGAATGCATCTTTACTATTTAGAATTACATGTAACCAGATAATGAATTAAACAAAATCCCCAATTTCAATATTCACATCCATTATTTGGTCTTTTATTACCCTTGGAGAATGCCACCCTGGAGAAAAAGGGCTGCATAATGATTTTAAATGTCCTTCACCCCACCCCTACCTACAAAAGATTACATTGTCATGGTTCATGTAATTAAGTTAAAGATTGTTGTAACCAGCTAATTCTTTTATGTGTGAATAATGAGTACAGGGGTTGGACCACGGCCCAAGAATTATTTTCACTGGCTATTTCCCTACAGAAGGAGAAAGAAAGACATAGAAAGGGGGAGGAGTCACAGAGAAAGAATGAGCTTGGAAAATCTCTTTTGTCTACCTTGTGGTCAGTCTCTTGTGATTTTTTTATGCTAATGATCTGATTTTAATCAGTATGTAACAGTGTTTACATAAGGAAAACAATCCATTCCTCAGATAAATGGTTTTATTAGTATAATCTTAGACATTTCTTAAAGGTAGATTGTTTGCATTACTTTAAAGATTTTGCTGTCTTTTTCTATTTTGTCAAAATATTATCAGTACTAGTTATTGGACTTTATTAAAGGCCTTATCAGCATTTAAATTCCTGATATATTTGATCTATTGAATGCCCCCGCATTCCTGGGATAAACCTGCTTAACCATGGCATAGTATGTTGCTGCTATTCTGTAGAATTTAAATCAAAGCTATTGCATTCTGTATTTGTGCGTTAATATCCACAAATAAGGCTGGCTGTGAGTTTACAATCCTATTCCACATTAAGTTATGCTACTTGTGCAACATGCATAGAAATTTTTTTTCATTTAAGATCTGAAAACGTTCCTCCGTTTCGATAATTCACTAATAAAAGTGTCTGCACCCAGATTTATTTTGTGAGATACCATTGTAATATTTTATTAACCCTTCATTTGGATATAAATAAACTGCATTATCCCTTACTCCTTCAGTCAGTTCAGGTTGTTTGTATACTTCAATAATCTATTTTGTTAAGATTATTCCAAAATGAGAAGAGCTGTAAAATACCTAAATATAAGTGAACTCTTCTATTTTCTATGTTCATGTTAATAATCTTATAAATTTATTTATTTCCTCTTTATTAGACTTTCCAAATATGTATGTATATTTATTGCCATTTTATTTTTATAATTTGTATTTATTTTAAAAGAATTATATCTCATATATGTTATGTCTAGCTTTTTTTCTCATTTCTAATTTATTAGCATTGATTTTTACCTTTATTATAACCCTGTCTTTGGGTTTATTTGTACTCTTTTACATTTTCTAAAAATAAATGCATAACTCCTTTTTTACTCACATAATAATACATCAGTTTCATGTTAAGTGTTTGCTGATAAATGCAACTCAAATATATAAAATGGATTTTTAATATATATGAGTCTCCTCACTTAATAAAGAATTGGTCACCTGCATTTCTATTTCTCCTTTGACCCAAGAATTGTATTATTTCTAAAATTAAAAAGTACTTTTTTTACAACTTACATATGTTATCAGTGTCATTAAGCTTTTTAAAATTAATTCTTAGAGTGACATGTTAATTTGTTACTGTACTTCTTATTCTTTTTTATGTATATACTAGTATAAGGAACTTTCATGACTCAACACCAGGAAGACAAACAATCCAATTAAAAAATGAAGGACCTGAACAGACACTTCTCCAAGGAGGACATACAGCTGGCCGAAAGACATATGAGAGATGCTCAGCATCACTGGCCATACATTATGTGCATACATTTTGGTACATACATTATGTTTCCAAATATGTAATAAACCACAGAATACTTGGTAATATTCTTTCTTGAAATAGTTATCTTTTAAAGAAAATTTAAAAAGTGAGAAACTGTTTCAAAGTTACTTACATAATTACTACTTCTGAAGCACTTCATTCAGTACATTCCCATTTTTCCATCTGGTATAATTTTCCTTCTGTTTGTGAAGTCACCTGCCATTCTTATCTTCATTTTTCTATATGTGATGGTTTTATTATTTTCTTACTTTCAAAATTTTCTCTTTATCTGAGATCTTCAGGAGTTTTATCATGACATGCAATTGGCTCAGTTTTCTTTTTATCCTGATTGAAGTTAATTGAATTTTTTTGGAACAGTGGTTTTATATTTTTAATTAAAAATGAAAAAAAATAGTTTTCCTCTCATCCTCTCATTCTTCTTTCTGGGATTTCCATTACATATAGATTAGAGTGATTGAATTTCCCCTTAGCCACTGAGGTATTCTATTCTTTTTTCAGTTTTTTTTTCCTTTCTAGACTCTAGTTTCGAGAGTTTTTCTTGCATGTCTTATTTTTGGATATTGTATTGTTGACATTACAATCTCATCTTGTTCCTTTATAAAACTTCAGTCTTCCTACTCCCTAAATTTTTAGATCTACTTCAATCCTTTGTATATTTATAATGCTAATTTAAAGCCATTGTTTTATATTTTCACTATCTCTATGATTTCCCTTTATGTGTCTTTCATCTGTTTTTATTCCCATTCATATTATTCTGCCAGCTGTGATAGTATGCTGGAATCATATACACTGCATTTATGAGTACATGGATTTTTTAAAACTTTAATCTTTATTGTATTTTTTTCTGCTTTGAAATAGAATATGCATCTTGCACACAGTTTTCTATCTATTTACTTATTGTTGTTCAAGTACAGTTTTGTCCATTTTCCCCACTCCCCCTTCGCTTTGTCCATGAGTCCCCCATATACGTTCCTTGACCATGCTTTCTGTTACCTCCCATCATCCCCTCCCCACTCCTCCATTCACTGTCACTTTGTTCTTCAAGTTCTCAATTATATTTTATTGATTATGCTATTACAGTAGTTCCAATTTTTACTTCTTTGTTCCCCTCCACTCAGTAACCCACACTCCCTCAGGCAGTTCCCCCACCACTGTTCATGTCCATGGGTCATGAATGTAAGTTCTTTGGCTACTCCATTCCCTATACTATACTTTACATCCCCATGGCTATTCTATAACTATGTATTTGAACTTCTTAATCCACTCACTCTTCAACCATTCTCCACACTCCCCTCCCATCTGACAACAATCAAAATGCTCTCCGGGTCCATGATTCTGTTTCTCTATTCTTCTTGTTTGCTTAATTTGTTTTTTAGATTCAACCATTGATAGGTATGTATTTATTGCCATTTTATTGTTCATAGTTTTGATCTTCTTTTTCTTAAATAAGTCCCTTTAACATTTCAAATAATAATGGTTTGGTGATGATGAATTCCTTTAGATTTTTCTTGTCTGGGAAGCTCTTTATCTGCCTTTCAATTCTAAATGATAGCTTTGCTGGCTAGAACAATCTTGGCTGTAGGCCTGCTTTTCATGATTTTGAGTATTTCTTGCCAATCCCTTCTAGTCTGCAAAGTTTCTTTTGAAAAATCAGCTGACCATCTTATGAGAATTCCCCTGTAGGTAACTAATTTCTTTTGTCTTGCTCCTTTTAAGATATTCTATCTTTAACCTTTGGCATTTTGATTATGATGTGTCTTGCAGTGGGTCTCTTTGTATCCAGTTTGGGACTCTCTGTGCTTCCTGGACTTGCATGTCTATTTCCTTCACTGAATTAAGGACATTTTTTTTTTCATTACTTTTTCGAATAGATTTCCAATTTCTTGCTCTTTCCCTTCTCCTTCTGGAACCCCTATGATGTGAATGTTGGACCTCTTGAAGTTGTCCCAGAGGCTGCTTGTACTATCCTCATTTTTTTTTTTTTGGATAATTTTTTCTTCTTGTTGTTCTGATTGGTTGGTTTTTGGTTCCTTATGTTCCAAATCATCAATTTGATTCTAGGATTTTTCCACTCTACTGTTGTTTCCCAGTAAATTGTTCTTTATTTCAATTAGTGTATCCTTTGTTTCTGACTGGATCTTTTTTATGCTGTTGAGGTCCTTACTAAGTTCCTTGAGCATCCTCATAAACAGTGTTCTGAATTCTGCTTCTGATAGATTGCTTAACTTCATTTCATTTAGCTCTTTTTCTGGAGTTTTGATCAGTTCTTTCATTTGGAACATGTTTCCTTCTCTCCTCATTTTGGCAGCCCCCCGGTGTTTGTTTCAATGTATTAGGTAGAGCTGCTTTGACTCTGTGACTTCGTAGTGTGGCCTAATGTGGTAGATGTCCTATAGGGTCTAGTGGCACAGCCTCTCCTATCACTCAAGCTGGATACGCAAGGTGTGCCCTTTTTGTGGGCTGAGTACACCCCTCTCTTATAGTTGCACCTTGGCTGCTGTTGGCAGATCAATGGCAGGGGTTTACCCAGCCCAGTCAGCTGCAAGGACTGGTTGTGACCATTGACCACCAATCTCCACCCTCTGTGGAGGATCAGCTGTGCAGGAGCAGGGTGATGGTGCTCCAATATGATCTGTAGGTGTCCACTGGGTGCACTGGCCCTGGAATTTCCCAGGTAGTACAGGCCAAGGTCAACTCCCACATTTCTTTAATTCCATAGTTGTCAGACTTTCTTTCAACTCGATTTATGATGGTTCTGAGTGATGGTTGTTCTGTACTTTAGTTGTAATTTTTATGTGATTGTGCAAAGAGGTGAGCCATGACTGCCTACACTGCCATCTTGACCAGAAGTCGATCTGGCTGCTACATCTGTCACCCCCATTGATCGCCAGGGTTGATTTGGCTGATCAGGCTGGCTAGATGGTGTCCCCTTCCTCCCTTGCTGATCCATGTGCATCCCTCCTGAAGCTGAATGGTTGGTCAAAAAGGATGACCTTCCCAACTAGAGGAGAGGACAGTCTTTGGTCAAGGTTTTACTAGTAGCTGCACTCCCCTGCTAGAACCTCCAAATAAGCTCAAAAGGTCCATTTGAGTACCTGAATTTTTAAAAATCCTCTTCTAAAGAGTGTGGAGTTTGTTTCGGTAAGCACTTGTTACATAAATTAGCTTGATATTTTCTAGGATTGTTGTTAAGCCTTGTTGATCATGTAGACTTCTGACTAATGTATAACACTTCTGGGATATCTACTGAATGCCAGAGATGTCCAAAGAGTACTCTCCATTGAGAGATTGGGGATTGCATGAATACCCCCAACTTCAGTCAGACAATTGTTAGTCTTTGACCTTCCTGTTTACTTTTTTTCTATTACCTTCCTTGTAGAGTTTTGATATGCATTCATAGGTTAGCATTCAACAAAACCTTAAGGAGATCCTAATGTAGTATATAAAGCATTGTTTAAAATATTTTATTTTTGCAAAATTTATATAGCAAAACTTATCACTGCAAGAATTTTAAAATATACAGGTCAGTGGCAACAATTTCCTGCACAATGTTGTACAAATATTCAAATCTTTTGCATGACCTCAAGTAGAAACTGTAGAAATTAAGTGGTAACACCCCTTCCCTTAACTCTTGGTAATCTAATCTACATTTTGTCTCTATGAATTTGCCTGTTTCAGATTTTTTTATATCTGGAATCATATAATATTTGTCTTTTTGTTTCTGACTTATTCACCTAGAACAATGTTTTCAGGGTTCTCTACATTATTACTTATATCAGAACTTCATTCCTTTCTATGGCAGAATAATATTCCATTGTATGTATGTACCACATTTTATGTATCCATTCATTTATTAACAAACATTGGACACTTGTTTCCATCTTTCGTCTATTCTATCGATAGTTAATGGTGCAGTGAACATTGGAATACAGTTATCTACTTGAATCTCTGTTTTAAGTTCTCTGGGAATATACAAAGCGAAAAATTGTTAGGTTACATGATAATACTACCTATGAAATTGTTAGGTTACATGATAATACTACCTTTAACGTTTTGAAAGAATCTCAATCAATTTTCCACAGTGGCCGTGCCATTTTGCATTCTCATCAATAGTATACAAAGATTTAAATTCCTTCACATCCCCATCAAAGTTTTTAAATTTTTTTATTATAACCATCCTAATAAATGTGAAAGTGTTAATTAGTATTTCATAGTGGTTGTGATTTGTATTTCCCTAATAACCAGTGCTGTTGGGCATCCTTTTATGCATTTGTATATCTTCTTGGGAAAAATGTGTAATCAAGTCTTTTGTCCATATTTAAACTGTTTTGTTTGTTTTTTTGGTACTGAGTATAGATGTTCTTTATATATGTTGCATATTAAACTCTTATCAGATATATGTGTATAATTTGCAAATATTTCTCCCATTCTGTATGTTTTCTTTTATATGTGTTGATCTTGAGTTCCTGTAACTTTTTTGAATTTACTTATTACCTCTAGTAGTTTTCTTATGAATTATTTTGGATTTTCTATGCATTTAAAATCATGTCATCTGTGAATAAAGATAGTTTCGCTTCTTTTCTAATTTGATGCTTTTTATTTCTTTTTCTCCTGTAATTGTTCTGGTTATAACTTGCTGTACAATGCAAATGAAAGCAAACATACTTGGCTTGTTCCTGATTTTAGAGACACAATTTTCATTTTCTACCTTTGAGCACTGTATGTAGGTTTTCCATAGATGTCCTTTATTATGTTGAAAAAGTCCCTTCAATTTCTCATTTTCTCATGTTTTTATTATAAGTGTCTTGACTTTTGTCAAGTGTATTTTCTGGGTCAAAATAGGTAACTCTGTATGTTCTCCAATGTTTTGTTAATGTGATGTACTGTATCAACTTTCTTGTGTTGAAAAGCATAGCCTTACTGGGGTATATCCCACTGCTAACAGTGAATAATCCTTTTAATATGTTGTTTCATTCAATTTTGTTGAGGATGTTTGATTCATATGCATAAGGGATTTAGGCCTATAATTTTCATGTCTTTGTCTGGCTTTGGTATTGGGATATGCTGGCTTCATAACGCGATTTGGGGAATGTCACTGCATCCCATAAATTTTGGTATGTTATATTTTAATTTTTATTTGTCTCTAAGTACTTTCTAATTTCCCTTGTAATTTCTTCTTTGATCTATTAGATGTTTAGGATAGTGTTTAATTTCCATATTTATAAATTTCCCAGTTTTTCTTGTTATTGATTTCTAGCTTCATTTCATTTTTGTTGGAGAAATGCTTTGTATTATTTCATTCTTTTTAAAATTCATTGGGACTTTTCTGTGGCTTACCATATTATCTGTCTTGGAGATTTCATGTGCACTTGGGAAGAAATTCTGCTCTTGTTGTGGGGGGCATTCTATATATGTCTGTCAGGTCTAGTGGTATGTAGTGTTGGTTGGGTCCTCTATTTCCCTATTGATTTTCTATTAAAATGTTCTATTACTGAAATTGGTATATTGAAGTCTCCAACTATTATTGTAGATCTTCATATTTCTCCCTATCATTCTGTCATTTTTATGTTATATATTTGGGGGTTCTGTTGTTTGGTTCATATGGCTTTATAAATAATTCTATTTACACTGGTGCTTTAGAATGTCTTAAAATCCCAAGAATACCCCCCAGCTTTTCTTCCCAAGTCTTTGATGGTCTATTACATGTCTTAACCATAGTTTTTCCCCCAGGTATCTGTGGGTCGCTGTTTTGCCTTGCAGCATTGTCCAGCTACACTCACCGTTTTCCTGGCCTGAGTTATGATTATGGCAAAACAGATATGAGCTCTTACAGAATCCTTCAAATAGCCCCAAACAGACTAGAACAGGTAAACCCCATAATTTGCAACTAAGGTCTGCTTGCTTAACTCCGGGACCTGGAACCAGCATCCCACACTGGGAACACGGTTGCCCTGGTGCGGTACTGCCATGGCTCCAGGAAAGGAGTAGCAACAGCAAATTAAAACATGAGAAAAGCTGTTCTCAGGTTTCCTTGATTCAGCATTTACTTGGTTATTATAAACATTTGACTGGCATACAGAATTACAACAAAGTTGTTTCTGACATTCTCTGCTGGGTTGGTCATTCATTCATTCATTTATTTATTTATATTATTTTGTAATGTTTCTGTCGGGCTACATGAGCTTGGAGCAACCTGCTCAAGCATTATGTTGATGCCACTGCTTTGGAATCTGTGCTTTAACTACATCTGTACCTGTTGCTGCTGCCTACTAAAGTTTGAGAAATGCCAAATACTGGATGTAAACCTTAGTTTAAAAACAGAAAATACAGACTTGCAGCTCTCTCATTTACAAAGAATATGATCTTAAAGAATTATTGAGTCTGCCTAACTTAATTGTTTAATGCATGTAATCTATGGTGTAATTTAAAGACTATATTTAGAAAAAATGCAAAGTACTTGAAAATAAAAGTATTCGTGAATATTACTTCCCTTTTCTACTTTTTTCCATATTCTAAGTAATTGGCTCTTCTCTGGAGATATCAGAGATAAATATGTGAAAAGTTGATAATATTTGTTTGAGAAGCAAAAGGAAATAATTCTAAAAACCTCCATTTAACTTTAGAAGACTAATTTCCCAATTCCCTATTTCCTATTTATAAGATATATGTCTTTCTGCTACTGACTTTAGCTTTCTTGTCTTTCTGAGTCATCTGTAATATAGATGTTATTATATGTACAGAAAATGGTTTTGGAAAATTTTATAGAGAGGTAAATCTGCTTATCAAGATATATAATACAAAGTATACTCAGGATATTCTTAAAAATAAATGAATTAATTAAAGCACAAAGGATGCTGAAGCCTAATGATACATGAAAAGAAATAATTTATGAAGATAATTCCCAGCTGCTCCCACTTAATAAATACCTACACAAAAAGGGAAGAAATGGAAATGATAAATAGTAAGGAATTATTACCTCCTACTTTATAAATCTGTGGAATAGTTATTTTTAACTATGGAAGTCAGTACAGATTTTTTAAAATATATACTTTAACAACTCAATCAATGCATCTGCACATTTTATGTGAAATGCAAATAAAGATATTTCATCAAATGTGTACAAGATTTATTATGATATATATCATCCTCTACCCTATGTTAAAAGCCATTGCCCCACAGAAAGATAAGAATTATGTTGACAACCCATTTAAGCTCAATGTTAAGAAGGATATTTAAGAAAATTACATGATTCCTCTTATACGATAAGAATTTAGCACCTTATGATTACACTGGGGTAATTTTGATGAGATTTAACAATGGTTTAAGTCCCCATTTGGTCATAAATGGTGTATAAAAACAGGCCATTACCTACATGAATTTTTCTTTTCCTTATCAGTGTCACACATTTAACAATAACTTAAGCCTACCATATGATTTTACCATTTACGAACAAGTTACTGGCAAAAACATCATTAGTATTCAGCAACCCAAATTGTTTAACGATCTGTACTATCTACAATGCACCATGGATACAAATCTAGTACACAATGAACTAGAGTTGCTACCTCAAGTGAACTGCTTCCACAAATCTTACTCACCGTTGATTTTCAGAGCAGAAGTGTTCCCCCAAAAGGTAAAATTGGGAAATGTGTTTGGTATGCGTACATGCATGAACCTGTTCCTTTACCGATAAAATACGGTCTTAATAGCATTAGCATCAGGACACAATAACAAGGGAAAGGAATAGAAAGAGATTTTATGTGCAGATGGCGCCTTGCTATTTATCAGTGAGCCATAAACAATTATCCTGGAAATATTGAGATTAATAGGCCCATTTAGTACAAGAGCTAATTGTGAGAGGCGTTGGGATAAATCTGAGCTGTTTTCCATATCAAAAGTTTTCTCCAGGGAAATTGCATTTCCTACAGGGTTATAACCACCCCACAATGCCAGAATTATTTTTCCCACACTTTTAGGATGCTCCATTTATGGGAATCTGGTCATTCTGGAATTCTGTGGTTATATGCAGGAAAACCTGGAAGGTGGCACTGAGGGATGCCAATTACTTCAACATTTTCAGAAGTTCAGTTTGCCGCATGCATTGAATCCTCTCTCCTCTGTGTACTTCAGAGCCTAATGCAACGCAGCATGTTTTGGTAGTAGTTTCCAATTAATGAATATTCAGTAACAACGAACATTTGAAAGAGTTTGGGTTTTTATCATGCTGACAACTGGGGAAATTGATACAGCTTCTTTAAGTCAACATGCAGCAAACAAAGCAAAGAAAAGACATTTTATAACAAAGGGGTAGGATATGAGACTCAGAGTAAAGTTGAATAACAGAGAAACAGAAGACTGAGTTAAGAAAACACAGATTCAAGTTCCAGGTCCTTCACTAGTTCTGTGGTCCTGCACAAGTCAATCACTGCCTTTGCCTCTTTTCTGTGGGATGGGATTCAAAGTCCTGTAATCAAATGGGGCCATGTATAGAGCACTTTACAAATAATGAAACCTAAATATATATATGCATATATATATACATACACATACACACATAGATACATACACACACACATTATAGCTTCGGTTTACTCCTGTAAATTGGGCAGTTAGGCTCATCTCACTCAGAAGCAAGTGGTAAGCAGGTTTCTACCAAACACTGTAGCCTGGACTGTTAATTTTAGGAGGAAGAGCTGCCATGTTAGAAGCTAGAACATTCTTAGAATCCTGCTAAAAAGAAAGCATTTTCAAGGTGTATTTATTTGACTATAGGTTAGAATGATGTATTCTTTCTTAAAAACCCTTAGAGGATAAAGCTAAAACTTATTTTGAATTCTATAATGTTGCTCCTTACATAAAATGCAAAGCAGCAATATTACAGCTGGAGTATTTTAGTAGAAGAGTGATGGAAGAAAATGAAGTAAATGTCACCCTATGTAACTTAGGCTACTTATTTAAATGACAACCAGTTTTAACTTTTTAATCGTTACAGCTCGACAGGGAAGACATTCACTAACAGCTAACAGCATACAAAAAAAGAAAACAAAAGCAAAACAAAAACACCTAGTATCCTACTGATAATAATAATAATATTTCCTCATGGCCATATATTAATCTAATCAGTCAAACTCCTTCTGTTCTACTAGGATCTGTCCTTGAAAGAAATGAACTAAAATAGGAATGAATTCAATAACATACTCAAGAAAAAAATTAAGAAATATTTGCTTCTTTGGGAGTCCAGATCTATAGTCCGGAATTAACTCAAATCACTTCCCTCATTTTGTGAAAAAAAAAACACAAGTATTTTCTTTGTTTTTATTTCATTCTGACACTTCTGTAAAACACAGTAAGTTTATTACCAGTAAAATAAAATTTATAAAAGAAATACAAAAAACAGTCCCATTTTTTATTTTTACTGGATCCAAAGATATGCAATTAATCTGTTAAAGTGCAATACAAGTTTCTGAAATGTTTACTCTGAGTTTCTATTTTTATACTCTCACTGATAGTAACAAACAGCTCAGGGATAGTTACCTATGCAGACCAGGTTATGAGTAGCTAACATATTTTTTTTCCTGTAAAGGACCAAAAAGTAAGTATTTGAGGCTTTGTGTGCTCTACCATCTCTGTTATGATTATTAAACGTGGTAGCTGCAATAGACAAGGCATCAGTAAATGGTCATGATTCTATGTTGCAATGAAACTATTTATAAAAACAAGTAGTGGTATGGTTTTGGCCTATGGGCTGTAGTTAGTGGATATCAGCTCTAAGCTATGACATTGTGGTCTGCCTATCTAATGCATGAGGAAAAAAAATCCTGAGACATTGACATAACAGATTCCAAAGGTACATGGAGACTTCCATCAGGATTAGTGCAATGGGATGAGGAAAACAGAGATAACTAAAGGAAATGAGGCCTGATTTAGGGCAAAGCAAATTGAAAACTGGAAGAAAAAAGAAGGCTGTCACATACAGAGAAGAAAGAATAGTCTTCATAACTGGATGCAGGTGGGATCTGTGTGTGCCATGAAGTGGCTGAGAACTAACGCACTGAAGACAGTCAGCTCTGGGTGCGAATCCTAGATTAACCATGAACCCATTAAAAAGAGGAGCAATGATTTGGGGAAAGTTTCTCCTCCTCCTTAAAACCTTTATTCTCATACTAAGATAAAAAAATGCAGTACTTAAAAGGTTGCTGAAATAATTAAATGAAATACATGCATTGCACGTAGCACTCTTACTGAAATAACAGGTGTTTAAAAATGTTGGTCATTATAATTTTGAGGGTAAACCTTGTTGATAAGAGATTAAATTGCAATTTATTTTAGTAGAGACTTTGTTGTGCTATAGTTAAGATGATATTTTTAAGTTTCAAGCTGTGAGGAACAAAGAAATTTTTACAGAGGTAGCATCCTGCTGTTAGTCATGAGACCTAATTATATTTCAAGATAGTTGCCACAATCTTGCAAATGCTGATCAATTTTCCCTCAGTCCATTAATTTTTAACAGAAGTTGAGGCAATCAACCAAATTTTTTTTCTTCACAATGTAAACATTTTTCATGGTGAAAGAAGCACTGTGTTAAGACGTAGGCTCTAGATTCCAGTAGTTTCTTTGACACTGACTGACTATGCACTCAAAGACGAGTTGCTTAAATATTCCAGGCATCAATTCCTAATCAATTAAAAAAAAAGCTTTGAACTGCTGACCTATAAAACCCTACAAAAGAAATTACCTTGTATCAGATTTACCTTTACTGGTAATTTGCTGTATGAATATAAAATTGTTGACCCTTAACCCTTGACAACCTCTCTTCCAAGCATCACCAGGATTTATAATATGTAATTTTACTTTCAGCTGATGAGATAGTATTCAGAAAGATGTAGATTATTATAAAAAAACAGAAATTATGTTTTTGCCTATTCTGAGGTTCTAGTTTGAGGAATAGTGACTAAACTACTTAAGACATGCAGATAGAATAACAGATAGAACAATTATTAATGTCCAGTAAATCTGCACATGAGGTAATATCCCATAGCAAAAGGCAGGGAGTGAATTTTCCCGGTCAGAAGAAGCTGTAGGATTAGCGACCTTGGAAGGAAAAGTAGAAATTGTTTTCATCCTCTTCTAACAGCCTCTATTGACAATGTAAATTTTGTTTTAACTCTTCATATCATAAATATAAATCAGATAGATAGATAGATAGATAGATAGACAGACAGATAAACAGACAGGCAGACAGACACAGACTTTTTAATGAGAAGCTGGAGAATAAGATTTATTCTACCTGTATCCTTATTCTACCTATAGTTGATCAATATTTTAGTAGGTAGGCAAGATCTTGTCATTACCTTCAAAGGGCACTAATCATGAAGTGCCTCTTTGATATCCCAACAAATATTTATTGCAATAACTAAAAATTTGTTCTGTATTCCCTTATGAAAAATATGGAAAAAAAAGCAGTGTCAAAACATCTAACCTGCATATAATTGGAGTTCAACAATAAGATAAGAGAGAGTTGGGCCAGAAGCCATATTTGAAAAAAATATTGGCTTTAAAAATATCTAACTTTGATGAATCATATAGGTTCATGGATTCAGGAAGCATAACAAATATTAATTGATATAAATTCAAATAATTCACTCCTGGTATAGTCATAAAATCACTAAATTCAAAGTCAATATGCAAAACCCCCTTTTATTTTTACATATTAGTGAAAAATGAAAATCATATTTAACAAATGTCTTTTAAAATAGCAACACAGAAATAAAAACACATTAAAATTGCAATTAAGAATTATGCGACTTCAACATTCAAAATAAACATTGCTAAACAAATTCTGGATATGAGTCCAACAAATATAGAGATATTTATTTTTTAAGATTTAATTTATTTAGATGTTAAATATCAAAATATCTATATTTCATATGCAATCTTACTAAATACTTTACTAAATATTTTAGAAAAATATTTATGTAAATTAAGAATCTCAGGCTAAAATTTATATGTAAATGAAGAAAAACCTATGAGAAGACAACCTGAAAGGGTACTAAGTTGGAGGATGCCCACTTACACACTTCAAAATGTATTATACATCCATAATAATTAAGAGAGTTGGTATTTGGCACAATTATTAATCAAAAGCCAAATTAAATAAATTACAATTAAAAAATAAATTTACACATATGCATTCACTTGATTTATAAAACATGAGTCACTGTAGTTGAATAGGAAAAAAATCCTTCAAAACATAGTGCTAGGGCAATTGCTTAACATTATAAAAACTAAAATAATTTTGACACATGTCACACAAAATATAATTTTAAATGAATCATAGATCTACAGCTCTGTGACAGGTAAAAATAATAAATCTTCAAGAAAAATATATGCAAAAGTAACTTCATGACTTATTCTGCCCTGTTTAACTTATTTGTTAGACAGGGTAGAAATGCACTAAACTATAACATCAAAATATTAACAAATTGAGCTTCTAGAAATCAAGGGGTTTTTTTTCATTGAAATTGATAAGTCACAAAACTGGGTGAAAATATCTAAAATAAATGCATCTAACAAAGAATATAAATGAATCCTATAAATTATTAATAAAATGATGAATAACTCACAAAATTAGGAAAAATGAACATGCAAAAAGTAGTTATTCGAATGGCCAATATATAAATATGTGCAAAATATCAATATGCACCAGGGAAATGCATAATACTTTAATATTATTTCACCATCCTTCACCAGAATGATTAAAGTTGAAACAACTTTCAATGCCAGAGTTCGTGAGGAAGTGAAGGAACTGTCATGCAGTGTTTGTAGGACAGGAAACTGGTTCAACTACTTTAGATAACATTGGGCAACATCTATTAAGTCTAAACAAACTATTACTTTAAGACCCAATAATTCCACTCCTAGATAAATACCACAAAGCATAACTGCTTATGTCCACCAACAGCATGTATAAAAATATCCCTAGCAACATTATTCTTGTAGCCTAAAACTAGAAATAACCCAAAAAACTAATGGATAATGTTTGAGAGTAGATGAATTATAGTTTATTAATTAGGTCAATAAAAATAAATGTAGTGCTAAAAACTAAAACATAGATGAAAAATACAGACAATATATTGAATGAAAGAAACCAGATACATAGTATTTATTTATTTATTTATTTTTCTTACATCATACACAAAAATAAACTCAAGATGGATAAAAGACTTAAATATAAGTCGTGACACCACAAAAGTCTTAGAGGAGAACATAGGTAGGAAAATCTCAGATTTTCCATGCAGCAATACTTTCACCGATATGTCCTCTAAAGCAAGAGACATAAAGGAAAGAATAAACAAATGGGACTTCATCAAATTAAAAAGCTTCTGTATGGCTAAAGAAAACACCAGCAAAATGAAAAGGGAACCAAACGTATGGGAAAATATATTTGCCAATAAAACTTCAGACAAGGGTTTGATCTCCAAAATATATAATGAACTCACACTCATAAAAGAACCAGGAAGACAGACAATCCAAATTAAAAATGGGCAAAGGACCTGAACAGACACTTCTCCAAGGAGGACATACACAGGGCTCAGACACATGAAAGAATGCTCAGCATCACTAGCCATCAGAGAGATGCAAATTAAAACTACAATGAAATACCATTTCACACCAGTCAGAATGGCCATCATAAACAAATCAACAAACAACAAGTGCTGGGGAGGTTGTGGAGAAAGGGGAACCCTTTTGAATTGTTGGTGGGAATGCAGGCTGCTGCAGTCACCTTGGAAAACAGTAGGGACTTTCCTCAGAAAACTAAAAATGGAATTGCCTTTTGACCTGGCAATTCCACTGTTGGGATAATACCATAAGAATCCTGAAACACCCATTCGGATACATAATATTTCTGTATCATATGATTCCATTCATATATTTTGAAATCATCCAAAATTAATCTATAGTTTTAGAAAGCAAAATAGTTACCTCTGGGAAAAACCAATGAAACAACCTTATGGAATGATGCATATTTCATATATCAAGTGACAGTTATACTGATATATATATATAATATGTAAAACTGTATTAAGCTGAATACTTAAGGTGTGTGTTAATTAGTTATACCAATATATTTTATAAGATATAATAAAGTATAATGTTATATGCTTATTTGGAAATCAAGTTATATTGTATTTGTTTGCAAGCTATATGCTATGTAACATAAAAATCTGAACTGAGTAGATCAGACCTTCCTCCCTGGTTTTCAGTAGCTTGATTAGACATGCCATGGTGTTATTTTCTCTACGTTTCTCCTGCTTGGGATTTGTTAAACTTTGTGGGCCCTTGGGTTTATAAATTTTATTAAATTTATAAAAATTTAGGATGTTAAGTTTTCATAAAATATCCTTTTTATTTCCCTCTCTTCTCAGCCTGGGAATCTAATTATATCTGAAATTGTCCAACATGTTACTGATGCTCTGTTCCCTTTATGTTTCATTTTATTTTATAGCAATATTTTATCAGATATATCTCCCTTGGCAAGGGAAACAAAAGAAAAAAAATGGGACTACATCAAACTAAAACATTTTTGCACAGCAAAGGAAATCATCAATAAAATAAAAAGACAACCCACAAAATGGGAGAACATATTTGACAATACATCTGATAAGGGGTTAATATCCAAAATTTATAAAGAACTTACAAAAGTCAACACCAAAAAAACAAACAACCCAATTAAAAAATGGGCTAAGGACCTGAATAGACACTTAACCAAAAAGGACACACAGATGACCGATATATGGAAAGATGCTCAAAGTTATTAATCATCAGAGAAATGCAAATTAAAACTATAATGAGATATAATGTCACACCTGTCAGAATGGTTAGCATCAATAAACCAACAAACAAGTGCTGGTGAGGATGTGGAGAAAGGAGAACCTATTTGAACTGTTGGTGGGAATGCAGACTGGTGCAGCCACTGTGGAAAGCAGTAAAGAGATAACCTCAAAAAGTTAAAAATGGATCTACATCTTGACACAGCTATCCCACTTCTGGGAATATATCTGAAGGAATCCAAAACTCTTAATTTGAAAGAACATAAGCACACTTATGTTCACTGCAGTGTTATATATGATCACCTTTATGTTTTATTTTAGTTTCTTTTCCTAAAATATCATTTACTAATATTTTCTTCTGAGTAATCTGTTGTTAATATCACCCATATTTATTTTTGAGATGCATTTTTATCTCTGAAAGTGTCATTTATGTATTTTTTTTAATTTATCAAACTTGAGAGAGAGAGAGAAACATCCATCTGTTGCTCCACTCATTTATGCATCCATTGGTTACTTTTTGTATATGCCCTGACCTGAGGTCCAACCACTAGCTTGGTGTGTCAGGGTGATGATCTAACCAACTAAGCTACCCAGCCAGGGCTATGTATTTTTTATACCTGTCATGTCTCTCCCCATCATGTTCTTATTTTCCAGTATTTCCTTGAACTCTGGAGCATATTCCCATTTGCTGCATGTATGTCATTCTCTGCTAATTATGTCATATGTCATTGCTATATCTTTAGATTTGTTAATTTCTTCTCATGATTATATGTCATATTATCCTTCTTCTTTGCATGCTGGGTAATGTTTTTTATTGTATGTGGTACATTTTGTATGTACATTATTGGTTTCTGGATTGAGTGGTATATCTTTAAATAGTTCTGCACTCATTGTTTTGTTATGCAATTGCATTATTTAGAGTTAGTTATATCCTTCAAGATTTGTTTTTCTACTTGGTTAGTTGATTCCAGGACACTCCTTAGTCTAAGATCCATTTCTATCATTGTGTAAGGTAATAATACTCTTCTAAGGACTCTTATCAGATGCCCTGCATACTACACGATCCTTCAACTCTGGCTGGTTGGTACACAAATTACACCCATCTCTGTATAAACTCAAGAAATTATTTGACCTATTATTTTCTGGTGTTTTTTTTCTTCCAGTCTTGAGTAATCACCCCTCAATCACACATTATCAATTGTCATCTTGACTTAAAGAGATAGTTCTTCAGATTTCAAATGCATTCTCTCTCAATCTCTCTTTTTTCTCTCTCAACTTTCTCAAAGTATCTCTCTCTCTTTCACTGTGTGCATGGTTCCCTTTTCTCTAGTAGTTTCACCAGCTACGGACATGTCAGTCTCCCCAAACTCTAGTGTTTTTTCCCACTCAGTGAGACTTCTGAGGTTGTTTGGTTTCCTGCTTTCTCCCTTGTTTCCAGAAACTACCTCTAGAAAGTAAGCTGTTGCAATGACAGGGTTTATCTTATTTGTAGCCTTCTCTTGTGGATCACAGTTGCACTGTTTGTTATTCAATAACTGAAAACCATATAGTTTTCTGTTTTCCACTAGTTTAATGAGAGGGTAAATCTAATGCCTATTAATTTTCACAGTCTAAGGTGGAAGTCTATGTACATTTATTTTCATAATACCATTGAGAGATTACAAAATGCCAAATGCTGCTGAACTTGTTTCTAAGTGATATGGTTATGGTTTTATTTTTGGTTTTATTTTTTCTTGGTTCAATTCTTTGCTCTTGCCTACCAACATAACCCAATAAATACACCTATTTTACAGCGATGACATCAATATTTAGTGAACCGGAGTAGGATTTTTACTAATTTGCCTTTATCTTTCTCTTTGTTATTTAGAAGAGGGAAGCTAGAGAGCCGCCACTGTTCACTATGTGACTATGGACTTGTTTAGCAGGACATTGTTAGCCCTGGGTCAAGTACGCCACTTACTCGATCTGGGATCTTAGGGAATCTGCATAACTCCTCTGAGACAGAGGATGCAATAAAAATTCTCATTTTGAAATATTCACTGTTTGGAAGAATGAATGAATTACAGGAAATGTAGTGCCTGGCATACAGATGATACAGAAAATGTGAGACATAGAAATCTGTGTGATATAAAAATGTGTAAGGCAATAAAACCTCATACAGGAATAGTGTGAAATAACACAGAATTTATATGTGAAGGACAGTAGTCATAAGTCCCTTCTTGAAAATTTACTTGACCTCTATAAAACTCATTTTCTTTTCTTTTCTCATTTTGTGATGAAATTGCTTAAGTCGACAATTTTGAAAGTTTTTATAACAGTTAAATTATATGATGTAGGACTGCTTACCACCACATCTTATCAAACTAAACACACCAGTCACACATAAAGTTAGTTTTTTGCTCATTTTTTAATTACATTAAGCATCAGCCAGGAGCACATTTTTGTCATTACTTGTTATCACAATAAGGTTATTATACTGTATATCATATTTTACAGCAAATAACTTCCCTTCTTTTTTAGTGTTACAATGTGAAAGATTGTATTAGTCAGCTTCATTGTATCCCATAAATCACCTGCACCGCCCTTCTGTGTGCCTTCTATTCTCTGTAACTCTCCCTGAGTGGGGCATCTCTGCTGGGACATTATTCAATATATTTCCCCTAATATTTCCAGCATGAAAGCAAAGAGATCCTGGAGATTGGTTCTCCAGCAGAAATTAGTGAGGTTGTGGAAACTTACCTGAAATTGTTTTTTTCACAATACTTATCCAGAGAAATCGTAAAGCTACATGGGAGGTAGGAAAAAAGCTATTAAAAAAAGACCATTTACATTTTTGTTAATGCAAAATGTGAACATTACTTAGGCAGTGTGTTTTATTACCTGATGATGTCTGTGTCCTATCAAGATCTTGAAAGTGATCATGAAAATGAATGCATATTTTTTTAAAGTTAAAAAAAAATAACCCTCTGCATTTCAATGCTATCCACCATTCCACAATTATATTACACTCAGGAGACTGTGCCCTTTCCTCCCTCAGTGCTTCCATCTAACATATACTTGCTTTGTGTTCAATTTCCTCTCCCCTAGCCTGGCCAAGCAGGAAGAAGTCAGGATAGTGGTTTTAGATGCCTAAACAGCAGAAGGAGGAATAGGCCTAGTCTAGCCTATAGAGGCTGGAGCAATTTGATGGTCAGTGACCAATGTGAAACTGAAACAATGGCACCTGGGCCAATATGCATCATTGCAAAAGTGCTAGATGGGAATGGGTTCTAGGTCCTAGGTAACATGTTAACAACTAAGAATAACAGAATAGAGTTGGGGTAAAGGTGAAGAAAAATCCTGAGTTCCAGCGATATGACAGTATCACAGGCAATTTTTACCAAATAGTTTTAATTTTTTTTAAGTTTTAAATTTTAGGAAAATATTATAATTCCTTTCATTTCATCTGATACAATTATAGTTACAAAAAATTTATACAACTATTTAGATATGGAAAACATAATTCTTTGCAATTTCATTTCACCCTTTTTAGTATTACATAATACAAAATGAAATGGAGATGTGAGAGATCTATTATTTTCACCTGTCATCTGCATTATTCAGAATATAATAGAATTAACTCATATACGAACATTTAATAACAATAATAGAAGAGAAAAAACTCAATTAAAAATCAAAATAATTCAATTAGAAATATTCAAAGCTTCTGAAGGGATATTTATTGAAAAAGATTTACAAATGGCCATTAAGTATATGAAAACAATTATTAGTCTTTAAGGAAATGCAAATCAATAACACAAGAATCCACATCACATCCACTAGGATGGCTATAATAATAATGATAAAAAAGGCAGGCAATTATAACTCTTGGTGAGGATATAGAGAAATTTCTATCTATTATATATTGTTGATGGGAACATGAAATAATACAGCTGCCTAAGAAAAATTTTGACTATTCCTCAAAAAGTTAATCCTAGAGTTATCATATGACTCAACAATCCCACTCCTAGGTTAATGACCTAGACAGCCTTAACATTTCCCTCAGCTCAACTAAACTTTAGACAAGTTCTTCCTCATACAGACCACTGATCTCTCTTTTCTTAGTGAATTTGCTCTATAAAACTGAAAATTGCCATTTTTTCTATGTCCTTTTGAGATGTAAACCTTTTATCAACTTCTTGCCAGTTTTAGAACCCGGAAAAGTCTTTCTCAAAAACCTGAGAGCCATTCCTTTGAAATGTAACCATCTAAGGAGATAGCGCCTCATACCCTAGTCCCTTTGGGAAGGTGGGAGGCTTACTTTCAAAACAGACAATTATCGAACACAGATGGCCTGATCACACCGAGCGACCCCCTCCACAATGTCCTCCAGTCGCCTTCCATTGGCTCACTGCCACATCTGAAACTCCACTTGTATTTGCTTTCAACATAATTGAATGGAATCTCTCTCTCCTTTGGCACTAGTTTTCAATAAAGTTTTCCTTACCCATTTAACTCCATCAAGTACAATTCTTCTTTAATATATATCCAAGAAAAATAGAAAGGTACAACCATACAAAAACTTATACATATTCATAGCAGCTTTCTTTATAACAAAAAGAGGTGAATTAAAATGTCCATCAGCTGTTGAATAGAAAAATATAATGTGATATGCCCATATAATGGAATTGTACTTGCCAATTAAAAAAAAGAACTAATATATGAAACAATGTGGCTGATTCTGAAGACATACTAAGTGAAAGAAACCAGTTTAAAAATCCACCTGTTGCATGATATGTGTGAAGTGTCCAGAGCAGAAGAAATATTCAGAATGGAGAAAAAAAGTAGATTGTAGATTGTTTCAGTAGCTGAGAGGCAAAGTGTCAGTGACAGCTTGTAGACATAAGATTTTTTTTAATGGTGATGAAAATATCCCAAAATTAGATTATCCTGGCCCAACTGATGCCATTTTAAAGAACACTGTCAATAAGACTAGAAAAACCTAAAATACCGCTATGGTACTGAGTCACTCCCTCCAGGATTTTCCCTCATTTCTCTTTTCCGAAGAACTGATGTACTACGCTCTTGCCTTTCCCTGACTTTGCAACCACTAGCTGTTTCCACACCTCAGCTTCTGATTCTTTCCTGAGTCCTCTTTTTTTCTGGCCATTTATTTGTTTAGACATATTAATCTCCTCCAAATTTCTGAACATGCTCTAAAAAGGCACTTATAAGAGTCAATGTAAAGACAATCCATGTCTAATTATAGACCTTGAGAGATGTCAGCATTCTGTTAATTAATGCTGGATAATAAATAAAGGAAAACTAGGTAATTTTCAGTGGGTGGAGCATACTTTCTATTGTAACAAAAGAGATTGCCGTCAAAACTCTATTGAATGTATACTGAATATTGAGACTCTTCTATCTTACCTTAATAATATATAATACTTTCCATTTCTAAGTGCAGAAATTTGCACGGTTGCTAAAGTATCCCTACTAGCATCTGTATCTCTTGCCAAGAGTATTTTGATATGACGGGCTTCAGCGACCTGACCCACACGAATCATGTAGATCTGGTCTGTTCAGAGCAACCCTGGAGGCCCGTGCCCTTGCCCTTGGAAAACCCAGAAACTGCGTTAGTAACATCTCAACCAATGAACTACATGTCGTCTGGACCTAACACATCGAGATTTTACCCTAACACACGGCCTAGACATGTACCAACATTTTCATTACTGATACTATAGGCTCTTTTCAGAAGATTTTTCAAACAGCAAGAATGATTACAGTTTTCCACAATTTGTCTTGGGCAGAGCATGGGGTGGTTAACCCTAGCTCCTGAAAACTACCCTTTGATGACACTGACTGATGTGACAGTTGCCTTAAACTGAGAAAAACATCCACTTTTTAACAATTTAATGAGATTTTTTTATTCTCACACATATGTGCACACACACAGTATTATTGTGATAATGGGCACATGCCTCATTATTCAGGGTTCATCTGTGGTCTGTTGATAATTAATTGCTCCCTTACAGCTATATTACACCAGCAAATATATTCTGCTATGTTTTGAAAATTGTCTATAGATTACAGTTATACATTTTTTCCCCTGAAAAGGTACATATTTCTCCATCGTTGTCTATGACACAGCAGAGTCCATGCACCTTGGAGGGGAACATCTCTCCCTCCACCATTACCGTGATGCATTTTTTAAGGTACTTGCCATATAGTTAAAATCTATTTAAAATACAGTTACTATATCATAATCACCAACTACACTGAAATTTATATAAGAAAATACATTTCATTCTTAACAACTGCTTTCCAGAGACTAGTACAAGTTTTCATAGTCTTCGAATTAAATCCTCATAACTGATATATCAAATTACTAGTACACCACAAGTGGCACTCATCCAAAATACATTCTGTACTGTCTGATATGAGTAACAGTGATATTGACTGTGATGTTTCCAATCCATACCCACTTTCTGTTAAGGCACAGGCTAATAAAATACATACACAAAGAGTGTGTTTGACCCTTAAAGAAAGAGGGCATTTTGATGTGTCCCAGGCCTGGGAAACTAATCATCTTTTTCTGACTGTGCCAGGAAAATTGCAAGCAACAATCATCTCACAATTTGGCAAATAGTATTATCAGTAAGACATGTTTCCATGTATTTTCTCTTGTTACAGAAAATCATTTTGTATATTAGCAGTCTTCAATATTTTATTTTTATATACAGGGTGGGGCAAAAGTAGGTTTACAGTTGTTTATATGGAAAATGATACATTAATTACATTTATTCTCATACCCCCAACTGTAAACATAATTTTGCCCCACCCTGTATTTGCTAGCTGTCTTCCACTTATATTGTGGTTTTTGCTTAATTTGCTAAAAGGCCTAATGATTCTCTACCCTTCTATAGTTCTGGGATGGGGGTATGTTTCAATTTCTTGGAATTGTATGATTATATATATCAAACATCTGGACTGATGATTAATTACTATAACTTGTAGCAAAGCATCCACATTGCACATTTTTCTGGTGTCAGTCAAATCTCTTTAACCAGTAACCAGCATCACTAAGGAAGTTATAATCTTCCTACTATCAGAACAGTTATGAATATTCTTTAAAGGACAGCTGGCCCCCAAAGTGACCACTGCATCTGAATCATAGTTGAATGTTCCAAGGTGACTGGCTAAAAACATCCCAATTAGAGTCAACATGTTCCTGCTTCATCCTCATTTATGCAATGTGTCTCACAGGTATTTTTATATCTCATAAATACTCTCATGCCCAAGGGTTGTCATGCAGGGACAGTGTCAACAGAACCACCATTGCTGTCAGTGTCCCTGAAGCACCGAGTTATGCCTGTCCTTAGCTTGTAGCTTTCAGAGTCCCAGGAACACGTGCTCCAGATATCCTTCCTGCCCTGGCAGCCGATTTCCAAAACAATAAAGTATACACAGTGCCATTTTTCAAATGAGACTGTCAAATAAAATCAATCTCAAAAACTGAGCTGGTGCTTTCGAGGAAACACATAAACTCCAATGAGTTTTAGACCCCTCTCTCAATTCTCCCCAGAACTCTAAGACTTTTATCAGCAATGGATGTTGTAAACACTCACTGGCTGAAATTGTCCTGCAATGCTTGGTGTGAATGATACATGACATGCAGGATCGGGATTGGCAGTATCTTTCTAGGGTTGGTGTGAAGGGGGTAGATGGTTCTTCTGGTCTCATCAGTATTTTTTCAATGCTAAGTGTTCTAGGTAACTTGCTGATTATTAACCTTGGAAGGGAACTGTACTAAATCTTCCCCTGTGCTGTTCGCTCATTCTGAACAGGTGCATCAAGCAATAAAGTGGACCTATATCCCCCTGCATATTTCTTATCAGTCACTAGGGTGTGCCTTGGGTGACTGGATTTATGTGACTGCTACACACTAGATTCCACAGGAAAGAGTGGCTGTAAATGTTCTTATATGATCTTACATCAAATGAAGACAGGCATGCTTATTATTAATACCTTAACCAATAAATCAGCACATTATCTACCAGTTTACCCAGAACCAATATTAAGGTCCCAAATAAGAATTGTGAATGCAGTATCAGGTTCTAACAACTTCCCTAACCTATGCTTACAAGTAACAGATAGCTCCTCCTGTCCAGAGGCCCTCCTACGAGCAGTCCTGCACAAGGCCTAAAACACAGTTCCTTTAAATCCTCTGGGACAGGAGGGCCTTGTGATTCATGAT
>PVJD01008139.1:0-75809 GCA_004026545.1 Mormoops blainvillei | reverse complement strand
GCACCGCCCAGGATGCTGGGACGCCTGCAGGGCGTGGGGCAGGGCAGAGGGCAAGGTGGGAAGACGTGGGGAGCGGGGAGACTACCTTGTGCAAGACGGGTGCTTCTCCCTTTCGGACCAACTCCCCGCCAAAACTCCCTTGGTGACCGAGGTCCAAAGACGACAGAGCTCCCCAAGTTTACGGGCCATCAAAGGCGCATCTAGAGGCATGTCGGGGGCTGCATGGCGGCCAGAGCTTTGCAGTGGAGAGCTCAGCAAGGGAAATCCTGGGCAGTCAGCTCTGCTGCGTGATTGAATATCCAGTTTTGCAAACATCTGCAAAAAGAACAACAACAACAAAACAAACAGACAAAAAACACCACCAGAAACCAAAAAAAAACAAACCCCAGAAGTTTCAGTTCACAAATATGAACTGCAGACGGTCACAGACTCCATGTTTGTGTTCTTCACGTGCTTTGGTTGACAGCTAATCCCCAATGTGATGGTATTTGGAGGTGGGGCCTTTGGGGGGTGTTTTTGTCCAGGTCTTAGTTTATAGGGGGGACTGAGACATGGAGAAGTCAGCGTCACTGAAAGAAATGGTGACTGTGACTCACAGTCCCCCCAGGAACGAGAGGCAGGGTCACCAGGGAGGACAGCAGGGGTGGCTTTTCATCAGGAAGCAGAAGCCGGAGCAAGAAGGAGGCTTGGGCCACTGGCTTCATTGGGGTTTCCACAGAAAGACAAGACAGGGCGTAGTGAGCGGCTTACGACTGTCTAGTCTGGGCAATTGTGGTGGTGTTGGGCTACTGGTCCCTAGGTGCCTGGCCCCGGATCTGGGATGTCAGAAGAACATTCCCTCCTGGGATGCACAGCCAGATGGTGGGGGGCGGGGGGGATGACTCTGAATTGGGTGTTTGCAGATCGAAGGCACACTCCCATCTGTGTCCTTTGCTAGCTCTAAGAATTGGAAAGCCCCCGAAGGGCAGCCTTCACCCCCAGCCAGAAAGAGTTTTTTCTAAGATGTTAAAATATCACAATATACAGAATATAAAAAACATAATTAATACAGGAGGTGATTAAGTAATGAGGGTGGTGCCCTAGTGAGTGGGATCAGTGCCCTTATAAGAGTCCCTGAGAGCTCCCCTGCCCTCCCACCATGTGAGGACACAGCGAGAAGATGGGGGGAGGGGTGCAGCAGGGGGGGGTTGGATTTCTATGAACCAGGGAGCAGGTCCTCTCCAGACACTGACTCTGCCAGTGCCTCGGACTTCCCAGCCTCCAGAACTGTGAGAAATAAATTTCTACTTCTTATAAGCCACCTAGGCTGTGGTGTCCTGTCATAGCTGCCTGGACAGACTAGGACAAGTGCCTTCTATGAGCCGGACCCGTGCTGGGTGCCCAGCAGACCACGATGGAGAAGACGAAGCTGACGCCCTCCTGCGCCTCACACTCCATGTGGGGGGTGGCAGGTACGTAGACAAAGCACTAACCTGCAGTGCTATAAATGTAGGATCGTGCATAAATTAGAGAGGTAGAAAAAAGGAAGGAGGTGGGACTGACATAGCCTTCACAGGAGAGTTTTGAATAAGAGATCTGTTTTGACAGACAAGCAGGGCTGGGTGACTCAGGCAAAAGGAATGGCATAAAAAGTGCACAAAAGGCATAAGGAGTATTAAAAGATGTGAGTATTGGGTCGGGGGAGGGACAGTGGAGAGAAATAAGGCATTTGGAAACCATAGTGGGGTTTTACTGACTTTATCATTGTATTAGTCAGCTCTGCCTGCTGTAACAAAATACCGGGCTGCATGGCTGAAACAACAGAAATTTGTTTCCTCACAGTGGTGGAGGCTGGGAGTCAGTTTCGGGCGAAGTCTCTCTTTCTGGCTTTTAGTCACCTTCTAGCTGTGTCCTCTCCTGGTCTCTGGTGTCTCTTCTTAAAGGACATTAATCCTGTTGGACTGGGGCCACACCCTGATGACCTTAGTAATTTTAATTACTTCCTTGTTCTAAATACAGGCAAACTGGAGGTAGATTTCCCACAAGCATGTGAACTGTTGGAGGGCACCAGCATTCATTCTAGAACAATCATCAACATGCTTGTCTTTACCACTCCTCCCGGGCTGGCCTGGCCAGCGTCACTTGGCACCTGCTGGCAATCTACTTCCTCCAGGAAAGCTTCCGTGTCAGTCTGTGAGACAACCTTGTCCTCTGCTTCCTCTGCCCTCAGCCACCTTTCTCACATCATTCACATCTCTTCAGATGGTGGCCTGTGTAGGCCAAGCACCCACTTTGCATCTCACGTGATGCAAAGGCCATTATCATTTTCACTAGGAATGTTTCCACCTGAGGACCACAGGACTGAGTCCAGGTGAGTAGGCGGACCCAGACCCTTTCACGCATGGTCTCCTCGTGTCTTAGCCGCAGTGGTTTCTGGGGACCTTGGGAATCATTACTGGTTTATTTCTGGCAGATGTGCCGCCAGGCAGCCAATTGGGTGTGTGGGACTTCATTTCAGTCCGTTTCCCAAACTCAGACCATACTCATCCTTGAATTAAAACTCAGAAAGCAGCACTTTGGGTTGAGAGGCCCTGTGGTGTGGACGGACAAGAGTGAGATTGGGAGTCCAACCCAGACTCCACCACCGCTCGCCTGCCTCTTGGAAGGGCCAGACCGGTTCCCCAACCCGCCAGGCTGCGCACGACCCAGTCAGACCAGCTTCCAGCCCTCTGGACTGCCCATGACTCAGTTGTCCCCACTCGCTTGGTAGCCCGTGGCTTAATTGAAACTCTCTCCCACCGCACGTGATAGACACCTGGCACCAGCCACCATAGCCGGTGGCCAGGCTGACTGCTCCTGTACCTGGGAACAGCCCCCCCCTTTACCTAACCCATTGTCCCAGCTCACATCCTGGAACCCTGAGGCACCCGCCTGGAAGAACCAGAGACTGACCCCATGTCCTCCCCCGCCACAAACCCCGCGCTTTGCTTTTTCTTTTAAAAACCCCACTCTTGCCTTCTCTCCACCACCCGCTGTGCTGCAGTCCACCCCGACTCAGCCCACCCCTCAGCGCCGCATCAAATAAAGGCACTTGGATCGACCACCCGGTTCCTCCTGCCTCTATTTCTCGTGCATTTCTAACACCTCTGTCTGGGGCAAATCAGGGGGCCACCTTCCTCTCTGGAAGAGGAAGCAGGTGAAGGGAAACCTACCTCCTGGCTTTGTTTGCAATCACACAAGATGAGCATGTGAAAGCACCTTGGCAAGTGCAACGCCCAGCCCTGGAGTGTGTCAAGGAGAGCGGGAAGAAGGGACCGTTGCCCTGGGGATGCCATGCATCTCGAGAAGGCAGCCCCGGAAGTACTGCCACAGAGGAGGCCTCTGGAAGCCCTTCACTCCTGATTACCCTTAGGTAATGAATGAGTACAATGGTAAATGTTATGAGAATAATTTACTGCTCATCGAGAACAAGGGACAATTAGAATAATTCCCTATTAGTATTCACACGGCCCCTTGCCGAAGATGCTCCCACCACCTTGGGCTCCCAGAGCTCCCATTACAGGAGCGGGACCCCCCCTCTGCAGCCCCAGCCTGCGTCCAGCCGGGTTATTAGACAAAGGATGTTATTGGCTGTGTAATTAACTATGTAATTAACTCAGAGTGCTGAATGCCATCAGTGCCTAATCTAATAGAAGTGTGTAATTAAATTGCGCCTTCAATCCCTAGGAAAACCTCTGGATTTGGGTGTGGGTATCAACCTGGCAGGGTGCCCCCAGGTCTCCATTATCTTCAATTAGACAATTAATTGATATTCAAGTTACCTTTCTCATTCAAACCTAATTGAATTTCTCCCTGCTCCCCATGAGGTGCAGAGTGTTTATGAAGATGCTCTTCCCCGTTCAGCACCGAGAGAACCCGCTGCAGCAAAGTGGTCATCGCCTATCCCCTACCCCCACTCGCCCGCATGTTAGAGGCCAGCGAGCGGCCCTGTAAGAGACCGATAGGCGCTTTGCTTTCTCCTTCGTATCTTTGTATCTTTGCATCTGAACAGCGGTAACTGTCTAGAGGACAGCTTAATCTGGGACTAATTCATCTCCCCTCCTTATTGCCTCCCAAGTCAGGCAGTGGTTGCCCGCAGCTCCGTTATGTTTCCTAACCCTCCTCCCAGCCTCTCTGACGCACATGCATTTCTCTCAGATGTCCTCCGTGTCCCTTCCAGGCCTCCCCCCAGCACCCTACTGGAGCACCACTTCCTCCCGCACCCACCCCTCCTCAGATGGGACTTCACGGAGCTCCGGCTCACCAAGGCTAGGTTGCAACCCCCGTGCCCCAACAGCCTCCCCGAGCCCGGCTGGGCCGGAGGCACAGAGGAGGCAGGGGGCTGGGAGGGGAGAGGCTAGAGGCCAGGAGGCCGCGCGGAGATGGAGGCGAGGGGGAGAGATGCGGACTCTCGGAGTGAAAAGGACAGAAAGACAATAGGAAACAAAATGGCAGCCGGAGAGGAGGAGAACGAGGGAAGCAGAATGACCGTGGCGGGGAAACGGGGAAGGCAGAGAGGAATGAGAGGGAAAGGAGAGAAGTCTGTAACAAAGAAGAGAAAGAGAGCGGGAGAGCGAGAGATGAAGGAGAGGCGCGGAGAAGGTGCCAGCGTTTAATAGAGCTGTCGTCCGCAAGGACGCGGGACCAGCCCGCCAGCGCCTGTCAGCCCCTGGGAAGCATCTTTTGAAAGGCTGGAATATCAAACAGCGGCTGCAACTGGAGCGGAAGCGTCCGATTGCACTGTACACCCGATGGCCTAATCTGAAATGAGAATCTTAGGGGAGGTGGGGCCGTTCTCGAAAAGGCTTCTTCTTTTTTAAAGCAGAAAAAGAGAAAACTGTCCCTGTCCCTTCTGCCTTCAGAAGTGTAACAAAAGTACGCCCATTCAGAGACATCGTTTATCTCCCGTGGCAGTCGGCGGAAATATGTCCCATTGTCAAGCCGCCTGCTCCTGTTCATCAGCCGGTGTTGCACCAACAGAGTCAAGTGTGGGTAACACACTAGTAATTGCTTGTCTGTTTAAAGAAACTTCCGTTCTCAAAGAAGGAAGAGGGAAACCGAAGAGAGCATGCGCAGAGCAGAGGGCGTCCGCATCCTGAGCTGCGGGGGAGCTTTGGGGCGAGAGTGGGGTCTCGGTGAGTCGCCGGTAGGAGAGACTAGATCAGCGCTGGGGGCAACCAGGCGAGGCTGGGGGCAATGTGGTGCGGCTGGAAGTGTCTTGTCTGGGCCCTGCCAAGGAAAGGGAACAGAAGGGCGCCTGGGAAGTAGAATAGAGAGGAACCAATTCTCACGCAATCAGATTCGGCGATTTGAGGGTAAAGGTCAGGGTGTCAGGGCCTCCTGACCCCAAACAGCTCCCCTACTGACTTGTTGTACTGCTAGAAATGCCAGCATTTTTCACCGGTATTTCCATCATGCCATGATCTTTTTCTTGCAATCCTTTGCAAAAGAATGATACCGTGGCCAGGGATTTTTAAGCCTTGAGTTGTCACTGTGTGAATCCGATTTTCAGCACAGAGACTCTTTCTGTTTTCTTCCTCTACTGCCTATCCCAGGCCAGGGGATGTGGTAAATCCTCGGTTCAGATGTGATACATGGAATGTTGCACCCACAAAGGTAAATAAATCTTAGTTGTTCTGCCTCGACTGCCTGTCAGACGCAGAGCTAGACTTTCTAGGTCCTTTATCTCATTTAATCATCGTAAAGATGCCAAGAGGAAGCTGAGATTCGAAATGCAGGATGGCTTGCCCAAGGTCACAGAGCCAGTAAGAGACGGGGTTGGCACTCGGCTCCCCATCGCGCACGGCCCCTGAGCACGATGCCGGGTCCCCAGAGGCCAGGCAGCAGGGCCACAGAAGGGACTCAGGCCCGCCTTCTATTTCTGACTCAGCGCCACCTACTGGTACTGGGTGATTTGGATGGGCCTCTTGTATTCCCTCTCCTGCTTTGTAAACTGGAAACCTCTCCAGTGTTTGGCTCGCCCTCCGATGCGGTGGGTGCTGTCAGCTTGGTGCTGTCAGTTTGGTGCTATCAGTGGGAGGGAGAAGGGAGTACCTTCAGGGGCTCTTACTCCCTGACTTCTCCTCCATAGTGAGGAAGCACTTTATTCAGTTGGTGACGCTGTGGTTCATGCACTGAACCTGAGAAATGAGGGAACAGGCCCCTCCCCTCATTCTAGTGCCTTCTTTCACTAAGTTGGGAGACCTTGGGCGGGTCTTTGAACCCCTAAGTGCTTTCAGCCTTCTTATGTGTGAAACGGAGATAATAATATCAGCTTTTCCAATCCCGCGGGATTAGTCTAAGGGTCAAATAGCGTAAGGCACACGGTAACGCTTTGGAGTATACGGAAGCTTTTCATTTTGCATTTCTAGGTGTATTCATATTCATCAGGTTTAAAGACAAAAACTGAGGATGAAATGCCATGAAGGCCCAGTGCAAGGCCTCTGTCTTGGCAGACTGTTTACTGTTTATCCTCAAGGCTAAGCGTTTGTTGGTTTTAAGGGAAAGTCTTGGCTCTCCATAAAGGCATTCGCAGCTGTCAGGACAGGAGAATGTGCTTTCGATGTCACAAGTTTGTTTGGATTTCACCCCAGGGAGCCCAGCTCAGTAAACACTTTCGTGTGTAGGCAGCTCCCTTGATCAAGCCAGCGAATCTTAACCTGACCTTCACAATGAAAGTATAAATAGAGCCCTGATTAAATAATTGTTATTTTCCTGCTGGGAGCCTCAGTTGGGATTAGGTCTTTACTGTATCATGTTATGCAAATGTTCCCTACAGCTCGTATATGTCTCCTTGGCAGCAAACTGCGTTTTTTGACGGCACCCAGCACAGGGCTGGGAGTCAAGGGCTTGGGGTCTAGCCACTGTTCTGCCGGGGACTTTCTTTGTGACCTTGAGAGAGTCACTTCATTTCCCAGGGCCTCGAAGTCCTCCTCGAACAAAGGAGATCCAGGGTGCGCACTCACCCGATGCTCCCCCAACCCCCGACCACGGAGTCTGTGTGTCGAAAACATCTACTACTCTGCAATGATTCCATGATGATTCATTCATTTCCCCAAGTCTAAAAATCAAAGGCATTTGCAACTGGTGGCCAGAGATGCCAATCAGACATATAATCAGAGTTAACACACTGAGCGGAGATGATTTCAAATAAAGGCAGAGAAGTGGAACACTTGAGTTTGTCACGCAGCCGCATATGGATAGATGAGAGAAAGGTGTTAGGCTTTTGAAATATTCGCAGTAACTCCCCAGTCCCCATCACGTCCTGTGCCCAATCCCAGAGGTCTGTAGAAACAGGCTGGGAATCACCAAAGGGCTCTCTCACTCACTCACTCTAAATCTAAGATACATCGTTCTGGGGATTTAAGAGTAAAACCAACAAAGCTCTCTGACCTCATGAAGTCTACATCTAGTGAAGGGGGAGATGGAAAAAAACAAAACAGAAGAAAACCCTCAAAAGCCAAATGAAAAAATAATAGGTCAATGATAAGGTTTATCAGAAGGTTATAAGGGCTTCAGAGGGAAACACCACAGGTAAGGAGGACAAGGATTTCTGGGTTAAGGTGGCAGCTGGGAGTCAGGGTAAAATGTGAGCAAAGACTTGAAGGAGATGAGAAAGCAGGCCATGCATGATCGGGGAGGGGAGAAGACGTGTAAGGCTTTTTGCATTAAGTAGATGCAAAGGGCCTGAGGCAGAAACACGCCAAGCCTGTTCAGAGACTTAGCAGGATGGCCAGAAAGGCTGGAGCAGAGTGAGCCTAGTGGAGAGTCAGAGATAAGCCCAGAAAAGGGAGGGGAGCAGCTCTCGTTGGACCTGCAGGCCGTTGTGAGACTTTAACTCTGAGTGAGACAGGAGCCAAGGGAGGCTGGGTGTTGGGGTATGAGGAACTCACATGATCTGACTTGTGTTGAAGGGATCAGCTGTTTCCAGTGCATCGAAAATAGGCTGTAGAGGAGCACGAGCCAAAGCGGGGAGGCCAGTTAGGAGGCTGTTGCTGGGGTCAGTCCGGAGATGATGGTGGCTTGAGCATGGGTGGTCACGATGAAGGTGGGGAGAGGGGTCAGTTCCTAAAGCTTGAGGCCTCCGAACGTGCAGACTCCGAACAATAAGATCACTGCACTTACACACACACCAGTGTGGTATGTTCCTACCATGCCCTGCTTTGTAGGAGGTCCCATGACTTAGGATGTTGTGTAAATTTCCCTTGATCTCCAGAGAAATCACTTAGAGAATATAATCAGTGAAAGAATGTGAAGTAATGTGAACTCTGTGGAAGAACAGCATGTGATATCATACCTCACTTTGCAAAGTGCGGTGAGAAAATCTTGTGACAGCTGCCGGAAGTTGGGCACGGAAGTCGGGGCTTCACCCTCCCTCCCTAAACAGTAAATGGAGGGGACTTTCTTGGCTCCAGTTTCTCCTCAGGTCACACTTTGAGTCCACAAATCCCAAATGTGCATGGAAAGTGAAATGACCCTGTAGGAGAACGCGCCGCTTGTTTGTAAGGGACAGAAATAAATAGTTCGCAGCTCCCTACTGAATGCAGAGGAGAGACGGACTAAAACTGAAGCCTAACTCAGCCACCATAAAGCCTCCTTGAAATGTGGCCAGATGCCAATCAATGAAAGATTAGGCCAGGCCAAATCTTTACGAGGAGGGCGCTATAGATTTACTGGGTTCAAGGGTTAGTAGGTGTTATCCCTCAACATTAGATGGTGTGAATACAAGTTTGAGAATTGCTAGGCTGAACAAGATTATTATTATTTTTTTCTTCTTGGAGTCTTTAATATGCTGATGCTAATGTTTCCAAAAGGGTAAGTTTAATATGCAGGGTTTGCCAAATATTTGGGATCAGGGAAGCCTAGTCCTCTCCCTGAGTAACACCACACTTTGAGAAACGGTGGTCTAGACCCCAAGAATATTCCAGACTAAAATGTAGCAATAATGGTTAAAAGCAGGAACGCCTTTTATCCAGGATGGATGGTCAGCAGCTCTTGCCTGGAGTCAGGTGACTAGATGAGATAGTATGACTCGAGCCACTAGTTTAAAGCTTCTTTTTCATTTAGATTAAATTAAACTAATTTTTTTAGCTATACCTACATGTCCAGCCCAGAAGTCTGGTTTGGATTCCATTTATGCCTTCACAAGGTTCCCAGAGTTCCATGCAGGAGGCAAGCCTTGCGGGAACGCTATCTGTCACGCCGCTTGATAAATGCTATCCCATCCCCAAGGTACATGCAAAGAGCGAGCTGACAACCGTTAAGGAAAGCCACGTGGCAGATGGGATGTAACACGGCAGGTCTTGGAGGCAGAAGACAAGGCTTACATTTTATCTCCACCTTGTAGATGTGTGATGTCTGGGTAGGCTGTATAAATACTCTAAGCCTATAATATCAATTAACTACCACTACAATGCAGGGTTGACTGGGAGGGTTAAAAGACAGAAATTAGCACACAAGCTGGCCTACAGTAGGTACTTAATAAATGATGGCTAATGCGATTTTGTTAATAACAATAATGTCCTGGCTGGCATGGCTCAGTGGATTGAGTGCCGGCCTGCAAACCAAGGGGACGCTGGTTTGATTCCTGGTCCAGGCACATGACTGGGTTGCAGGCCAGGTCCCCGGTTGGCGGTGTGTGGAAAGCAACCGATGGAGGTTTCCCTTGTACATTGATGTTTCTCTCCCTCTCTTCCTCCCTCCCTTCCCCTCTCTCTAAAAATAAATAAATAAAATCTAAAAAAAAAAATTAACAATAATAAGTAAACAACACAATGTCAATACCATTTCTGCCTGGACCTTGTGGTAAGGATGGGTTCAGAAAACTTATTGAGAGGAATTAACATTTAAGTTGCTTCAAGAATAAAGAATATAAAGATAAATGAGAAGCTCAAAGTATAAGGAGGGAAGGAACACGGTATGAGTTCATGCCAGGGCCGGATGGTGAGGACACCTTCGTGGCAAGATTAGACAGGCCGATGCAAGCATGGGGGGTCCCACCGATAGCTTTTTAAAGAAGTGGCATAAACGAGGTGCACTAAGGAGCACTAGGACCACCCTCTCTTGCCAAGTGACAGACCACACTCGTCCCACATCTTTGATCACTTGAGTGTTGACGGTGTTTCGCTTCCGCACGTGTGGCCCACTGAGATTTAAATTGGCATAGCAGCCCACACTCCACTCCAGCTGCCTGTCCGTATCATAAAGTAGGAGTTTTCATGTTGCGTTGTCCAGAATTTTAAAGTTCAGTTGAGACCATCAGTTCAAGAGTTCAACATTAATTTGATTCTCTTTTCTTGTAATTTGAAAATATTTCTTCCGATCAAAGCCGCAGTAAACACATGCTCGAAAACACACACTCTTCAGTGTCTTCTATACCAGGGGATAACACACAAGAGCCCTCCGGCCCGTAAGGCTGGGCTGCCAGGCGGACGGGTCTCTACACAGGTCTCGGAATGAAACTTCTCCCACTGTCTTCTGCAAGTGTTTGCAACCCTTGAAGCTCAATCAGTGATGAGTATGGCTGTAGCTCAAGGCCATTTCTTGCTTTTTATTTTATTTCATTGTAATTCATTTTCTTTTAATTCAGACTTGCCTATATTTGCTCAAGTAAAATTTTACTACCTGTCCACTGGGATTAGGATTTTCCTGGTAACGGGCAGTCAACATGAAAATATGAATCCTGGGATGCACATGACTACCCTGTCATCCCTAATCCTGATTTAAAATTTTTGTGTCCATCAAAAGTTTCTCATTGGGTTGACTTTACTTTAGGTGAAAGATAAAAGCCTAAAACCAATAAGTATGTGCAAAAAAAAAAAATGTCATCTTCTCTCTTTTACGTGTGACGATTCTACATTAGATTCTGCTTGGGAGGAAAGCATATTTTTCGCTGAAAAATGAAAGTTAGGAAATCCTTGTCCTAGACCACACGTTTTTCCCAGTGCCTGTGATTAAAAGTTATACCTCCTGGAAAGGTAGAGAGGGAAAGGTGGGGGTGTCACAGCTGGTGTGCAGGCCTCACACGTGGAGGGTGGGGGGGCGGGGGAAGTAGGAAAAGGGCAGATTATTCCCGCTTGAATCCTAAACATTCTCATGACGGTTTGTTTTCTGTGTATTGAAGGGTGGAGTTTGATTTTTCCTGCTGTTTTTGCACTGAACCTTATGACTCCATATTTTACTAGAGACTTTAATCAAGAGGAAAGGAAAATGTGTCTAGTTCCTTACTTAACACACAGAGGGAAGATTAATAAGCAGAGAGCTTATTTATTTATTTTTAGACTAAAAGCTGAAAATGCTACCCTTTATTCCTTTAGGCAAACATATCGTGAACAAATATGATAAACATAGACATATAAAAAGGAAAATGAAACAATGAACTTCGAAAGATCCCCTGATTCTGAATTCTTTCAGTTTTCTTAGAGGACAACATCTTACCTGTCTCTCTGAAATGAAGGGAAACTGCCTTATTTTCTTCTTTGTTGCACAAAGCCATAGCATCCTGTGCGGCGATGTTTTAACCAGTTTCATATGTTTGTCAATTTTTTATTTCCTGCAGTCATTTTTTTTTGATAGATACAAGGGGGGACCCAAAACGCCCCCAGAATTTATTTATAAAAAATTGTCTATTTATTCTTACATGTTTAAACTTCTGTCACCTTCAAAGTACTCTCTTCTTGATGCCATACACTCATCAAGATGTTTTTTCCACTGCTCGACACAGTTTTTGAGGTTGTTGATTTTGAGGCCTGTTAGTGCTTCTGCCGGTTTTGGTTTCATCTCCCGACATCGGCAAAACAGTTCTCTTCGAGGACTTTTTTCACCCGGGGAAACAAACAAACAAAAAGTCGCTGGGGGCGGGATCGGGTGAATAGGAAGGGTAAGGCAAAGGGGTCATGCTGTTTTTGGTAAAAAAAACTGCTGAGCACTCGGCGTGGTGTGGGCAAGTGTGCTCATAAATTACCCATCATGAAATGGGCTGACGCACTGAAAGAGTCTTCAGAAAAAACATCACTGAAGCCAGAAGCAGCCTCTCACAACAACCCCGGCTGGTCCGCAGACACAGATGGGTTCTTAGAACACTCACCTAGTGGCGGAAACCTGTACCACAAGGGGGCCCACCCTCCAGAAGATAATTCCAGTCTTTTGGGGCCCCCTCTTGTTTGTATTTATTGCCATTTCATTATTCATATTTTTGATCTTTTTTCTTCTTCCTTTTCTTAAAGAAGACTCTTTAAGATTTCACGTAATACTGATTTGGCGGGGATGAGCTGCCTAACTTTTTCTTGTCTGGGAAGCTCTTTTTATATCCTTCCATTCTCCATGACAGCTTTGCTGAGGACAGCAGTCTTGGTTGTAGATCTTTGCGTTTCATCACTTTGAATATTTCTCGCCAAACCCTTCTGGCCTGCAAACTTTCCGTTGAGAAATAAGCTCCCTTGTAGGTAACTACCTGCTTTTCTCTTGCTGCTTTTTAAGATTCTTTCTTTGTCTTTAATCGTTTGCATTTTAATTATGATGGGTCTTGGTGTGGGCCTCTTTGGGTTCATCTTATTTGGTACTCTCTGTGCTTCTTGGACTTGTATGTCTATTTCCTTCCTCAGGCTAAGGAAGTTTTCTGTCATTATTTTTTCAGGTACGTGTTCCATTTCTTGCTCCCTCTGTCCTCCTTTCTGGACCCCCATGAGGAGAACGTCGGTGTGCTTGAAAATGTCTCAGAGGCTCCTTACACCATCCTCATATTTATGGATTCCTTTTTTTTTTTTTTTTCTGTTTTGTTTGGGTGTTTTTTGCTTCCTTATATTCTAAATTGCTAATTTGTCTCAGCTTCGTCTTCTCTATGGTTAATTACTTATAAATTATTCTTCATTTTGGTTAGGGTATTTCTCATTTCTGACTGTCTTTTTTATGGCTTCCATGTCCATTTTTATAGTTTTGAAGTTTTCTCTAAGTTCCTCGAGCATCTTTATAACCATTGTTTTTGACTCTGTATCTGTTAATTTGCTCACCTCCATTTCATTTAGCTCTGTTTTTGTTCTTTCACTTAGGATCTCGTTCCTTGTCTCCTTGTTTTGGCCGCTTCCCTAAGTTTGTTTCTATGTATTAGGTAGAGCGGCTATGTCTCCTGTGCTTGGTAGAATGGTCTAGTGTAGTAGGTGTCCTGTAGGGTCCAGTGGCACAGCCTCCCCATTCACCTAAGCTGGGTGGTCTAGGGATACCATCCTTCCCCGCCCCCCACATGGGCTGTGTATACCCTCCTGTTAAAGTTGAGCCTTTATTGCTGTTGGTGCCTCAATAAGAGGGAGCTACCCCAAGGCTGATCAACTGTGAGGACTGGCTGGAACCACTGTGAAAGATCAGCTGTGCAAGGGCCCACCCCACAGAGCACGACTTACTTCAGTGGAGCTCTTGTGCACACTGAGTCCGCCCCTTGAGTGTGTCGCTCGTGGAGGTGGTTGAGTGGTGCTTCAGTGCGGTCCAAAGCTATCCAGCAGCTTCGCTAGCTCTGGGATCTCACAGGAGGTGCAGGCCAAGGTCAGGCACCCAGGGCCTCTGGGCATGAGCGACAAAGTGATCTGTAGATGGCTGATACTTGTGCTGGGCGTGGAAGTGCCCAGCAGAGGCCAAGCTGTGAACCAAGGCCAGCTGCCACTAGTGCCAGGCCTGGGGCTATTTAGTGAGAGTTATGGGGCACACAGAGGCCAGATGCTGCTTGGTTTGAAAGTCTTGGTTTGAAAGAAAGTCTGGGGCATGAGCCAAGATAGGCTAATTGCATGGAGAAGCCACTGGAAATAGCTTGAGTGGGCCTCAGTCTCAGGGAGTCACGAGGGCAGGGCTAACGGTGTTAGCCGGGTTGACAAAGACTCAGATATGGCATCTCCCTATGGGCCCTGTTGGGGAAGGGCTCCAAAGAGGATCAATGGCTTCTGCCGGCACTTCTGCCTGGGAGAAATCTGCCCCTCCCAGCTCTCACCCTGACACTTCAGTTTCTCCCTGTACATCCCTAATGATTTTTGAGCTGCTGCCTTAGAGCTGGAACTCAAAGGGAGTGAGTCCAAGTAAGTCTGTGCTTGGGCCCTTTAAGAGGAACTGCCTGGGACTCCAGCTGCCCTCTGTCTCCGTCAGCCATAATCCCTGTTCGTTTTTACAGCCAGAAGTTATGGGGAATTTTCTTCCCCTCACTGGAATTTTGGGATGGGGGCCTGGTGGGGGCCTGGGACTGCTTGCCCATCAGGGCCAAACTCTGCAGCTGAGATATCCCTCCTGATTTTTACCTTCCCCACAGGGGTGTAGAACAAGCTCATTCCACATCTCTACCTGTGTTACCAGTCTTGATGTGGCTTCTTCTTTATATCCTTAGTTGTAGGACTTCCATTCAGCTAGACTTCAGGTGGTTCTGAATGATGGTTGTTCAGTAGTTCAGCTATAATTTCCATGTGGTTGTGGGAGGATGATGGTACTGCGTTTACCTGTGCTGCCATCTTGACCAGAGGCTGAGAACCCATTTAAACTGGAGTTGGGAGGGCCTGTAGGGGGAGCTCTCAGGCCCTACCACTCATCATCAATTACCTCAAGCAGGAAGAGACTAGTTTCTATCCCCCACAGGAAGGCGTTTTTTCTATTCTACTACTCCAGCAGGAAGACGGAAGATCATCTTCTCCCTTGGCAACCACTCGGCCAATGAAAGACTATTACCATCCAGCTCATGAAAGGCCCCCACACTTGGAACTCCCAGCTTCTTCCAATAGACTCTTTGTTTACAACAAGTCCTCTGAGCTCCTACTTTCTTCTATAAAAGAACATTCCCCTCCTTTGTTCTCTGGATTTGTGTGTTTTGCCAGTGGGCCACGTAAATTATAATCTTTTGTTATTCCAGAATAAACCCATTTTGTGGGAGAAATATCTGGCTGTGCGTTCGTTTAAGGCCAACAACTCACACACACATGCACACACTTAGGCACACATGACCCTACGTCAAGTGCAGCCTAACTGCTTTTGTGTGATAACACTGCACGGTACCCAGTTGTCTTGGTTCACGCCCATTCATGTCAGAAGTAAATGCTACTGCACCAAGCTGTTTACTATTAGAAAGTGGTATTTACAGGTCTCAGTAGGTGAGGCTTTCTCTCTGGCTTAGTGGTGCTTTATGCAGCTTGAGTAAATAAAGGTTGGGTTTCCAGGCTCCAGCCAGATGATATTTATGACAAAGCCAGCATCCAGCACGTGAGAGATTTTTTTTTCAAGCACAATTTCTATTTTAGAGTAAAGGTGAAGGAAAAGAAAAAGTTATTCTTCCCATTCTACAGATGAAAAAGAGAGTATACTGCATACGTCCGTGATGGTTGCTCGTCTGAAGAGGGACAGCGAGTGGAAAGGCCCACTTTTGAGCCAGAGAGACAGGAATTCAATTTTTAGCTCTGCACTCTCTAGCCACCACATTTAAATGAGTTATTAATTCCACTGAGCCTTGGTTTCTTTACCTGGAAAAGGGGATTAAAAGTACATGAAAATACATATCTATGAACAATTGAATCTGAAAAACAAAATAAACAAACAGAACAGAAAGAGACACGTAGATACAGAGAATATTTGTTCTCAGTACCCCAGAGGGGAGGGGGGCTGGGGAGATGGGTGAAAACGGTGAAGGGACTGAGAGCTACCAATTGGCAGTTACAGAGTAGTCACCGGGATGTAAAGTACAGCAGAGGGAATAAAGTCAATAATAGTGTAATGACTATGTGTGGTGTCAGGTGGATACGAGATTTATTGGGATGAGCACTAAGTTATATGATGTCTAATCACTGGGGTGTACACCTGAAATTAATGTAACATTGTATGTCAACTGTAATTGAAAAATAAAAAAAAATGATTAAATGGCAAAAAATGGAATTGCATGGTTATTGGTGAAAGGATGGAAAGAGATGAAATGAGATAATTATTAAGGTCTCTAAATACAACCAAAGACAGAGGTGCAATTAGAAAAATATATGCTCCCTCATTTTCTTTCCCTTTCCTATATTTTCAAATTGAATATCACTAACATGCAGTGTCGCTTGTGAGAATTAAAGGATACAGATTCATATGGGAGGTGGCCCATGGTAGGTTCTTAATAAATGGCAACTAATATGATTCTAGGAGTGGTAATAATCAATGACCAAAGCAACCCAACACTGTTCCTTACCATTTAAGTACCGCTACGATATAAAAGATCTCATTTCTTTGCCAGTTGGGACGTTCCGTACTGAATGCTAGGGGTGAAGTATCTGGGCAGAACATGTTTCTGTGTTAAGCCCTTTCCCCGGGAGCTGTCATATCCAAAACCGGAGAAGATGGTAGCTTTTGAGGTGGCCTTTGAAGGAGAAGAAAGGGTAGGCTGGACGAAATGGAAGGAGAAGGTGTTTCAAGCCGAGGACCCAGCAAGAACAGAGATCTGGAGATAAGAATGAGGCGGATGTGTTGTGAGGGAGCATAGGGAAGGTTCTGACTTGGCTAGAGAATAGAGAATAGGGCAGGAACCCAGGAGCAGAAGGCATAGGTCACTCCCAGGATATGTGGAGGGTCCTGAAGGCCCAGCTGAGGAACCGGGGCTTCATTTTTTAAAATTCTCATTGAGGTGAAAAAGAAACATCAGTTGAGTTGCCTCTTGCACGCACTCCATCTAGAAACCCAACCCACAACTCAGGTATGTGCCATGACTGGGAATCGAACCTGCGACCTTTTAGTTTAAGAGACAATGCACCAACGCACTGAGCCATAATAGGCAGGGTGGGGGCGGGGGGATTGGGGCTTCATTTTACAGGCAGCAGAGACTCATCACTGATTCCTGAGAAGAGAGGTGTCATGGTGGAAAAGATAATTTAGTAGCCAAGTAGAGGGAAAGAATTCTGGATGGAACGGAGGACGAAGAGGCTGAAACGAAGAACAGTTAATGAGTAACTGCATTTCAGGAAAAACGGTGATCCGGGCATGGGCCAGGGATCTGAAGTTACAGTGAGAAAGAACAAGAGAAATAGGTGTTGGGGAAAAGGGGAGCGAGGCTTTCAAACACCGTACGGTGGAGCCAGGACAGGCTCCTATAATGAGAGGATGTCATTCATTGGACCAGGAGAGATGGCTCGGAGGAGTGGGGCCTCGGAAATGTCTGCCCTCGGAATTGCAATCAACTGGTTTATGTAAATGTCCAATTTCCCCCTGTCTCCCAAAAAGGGAAGACTTATCATTTGCACAATAATGTTATTAATATCTAGAGCTTGGGTAAACAAAAGTGATGTGTAAGCTTCAGACTTTTAAATCTCCCCATTTGCACTGCTCTCTGCCTTGTTAAATTCTCTGCGCCAGAGCCCATTTGATGTTCAGCGAGCCTCGCTCCACACTCTTTTCCTCTTGATAAAACTTTAAATCAGTGGATTTCTCACCCCTACCCTTCCTTTCTTTTTTTTTCTCGAAAGATGAGTTTTTCTGGTAACTGAAATTCTGTTTAAATATGTAAAGCTCTGAAGGGAGCGATGGCTGCGGTAGTGATATTTCAAATCATTAGACTTTGTGACTTTAGGCTGTAAAACAGATGCCTATTAAAGTCCATAATTCAAAATGCTTCCTTCGGGCGGGCGAAGACGGAGCAGAGACAGACAGGAAGGTGAGCGACCGGAGGCGAGGCCCGGGTTAGACCTGGCTCTGCCCCGTGACTGCACTGGTCGCTCCCGCTAAGCTGTAGATGGAGCGTCAAAGAACATGAAGAGGGCAGATCGCTGTTGCTGATTTCTCCAAGCCACCTCTTCCGTTCTTAGCCCTGTGCTGGTGCTACTGGCAGGTTGAGTATGTCTGCGCAGGGGGTGGGGGCGTGGGGACGTTTACAAGAATGAACAGGACTCACAGTTACCTTTGGGTAGTTTGTCTCTCAGACCACCCCCCCCCCCAATATCAACCCCCACCTCAGATCCCCAGAGCCTTCTCAGATGTTTTTTTCCTAATTTTCCCCCACCATGAAATTTGAATACCAGGCACATACTGTATATGCATTTATGTACTGTATGCATATCTATACTGTATCTATAAACAGTCACCTCCTTCTCTGGCTGGTGTGATTCAGTGGGTCGAGTGTCGTCCTGCAAACCGGAAGGTCACCTGTTCCATTCCCGGTCAGGTCAGGAGCCTGGGCTGTGGGCCAGGTCTTCCCAGCTAAGGGTGTGTGAGAGGCAACCGATCGATGTTTCACTCCCTCGTCGATGTTTTTCTCTTCCTCCTTCTCCCTCCCTTCCCCTCTCTCTAAAAATAAATAAATAAATAAATACATCTTTAAAAAAAAAAGTCATCTCTTTTCCTCTCTGACCGATTTCCCCCCCTTGGGGAGATACTGTTGTCCCTGTGAAGAACGGAAGTTCTAGTTGCAATAAAAACCACCACGGCCTCCCTTATTTGCTGTACTGGAGGTAACTGGAAAGAGAGGAGTGAGCTCGGAGGATGGGTAGTGCGCCGACTAGTGGTCCCAGACGGACATGTCTGCATCTTCGCCCCAGAACCTGTGAATGTTATCTCATTAGGTAATTTTACCAAATACCAATATTTTACCAAGTTACATTTGCATGTGTAATTAAATTAAGAATCTATAGGAAGAATCATCCTAGAGTACTGGGCTGGGCCCTAAATCCAATGACAAGTGTCCCTACAAAAGACACAGAGAGGAGGGACACTGGCACAGAGGAGAAGGCCACATGAAGACAGAGGTAGGCGCTGGGGTGAAGCTGCCACAAGCCAAGGCCAGTAGAAGAGGCAAGGAAGGGTCCCCCCACCGAGCCTTCGGAGGGAACCTGGCCCTGCTGACACCCCGATTTTGGGCTTCTACCTTCTGACAATGTGAGAGAACGCTCCTGCTGTTGAAGCCACCAGTCCGTGGTGATCCGTTACAGCGGCCCTAGGAAAACTAACGTAGGAGAGAAAGGCCAACTTTGTTTCAGAGAGGATGAGGGAATCTCTAGAGGAGACGCTTTTGAGCTGGACCTAGACAAGTGAGAGGTTGCCAGATAGAGGCTGGGGAGGGCATCGAGCAGAAAGAACAGCCGCGGAGGCAGGTCCGGAGCCATGTCATTGTGGCCACATCTCTCCCAGACCTCTCCTTCCAGAAGTCCCGAGAAGCTGGGGCTGGGCTGTCTTTGTCTTCCCTCCCTAAGCGACCTCCTCCTTTTCTCAAATACGTTCTACATGCTGATGACTTCCAAATGTTTATCGTAAGATCAGACCCATCCTCCATCCACAACGGCTACTCGTGTCCAGCTGCCATCTGACTTTCCTAGTCACTGGTCTCCTAGGTGTCTTCACGCGCCTCTGCAGCGTCAGCCCTTTTGTCCCGACTCATCCTGTGATGGCTGAAGCTCCTCCCTCCTCTGCACCGCTGACCACCAGCATCTCCCTCCAACAGACTGCTCCAGGCCGGAGCTCAGGGCCGCTCACTGGTTCCGCCCTTTTCCTCAGCCTCCACTTCCCGTCCATCAGCAGTTCCCACCAGTTCTCCCTCCGTTTGCATACCACATCAGCCTCCTTGTTTCTGTCAGAAACAAGAGCCCAGGGCAGGGCTTTGGAGCTGCCACATTTCAAAATCCCCCCTCCGCTCCTAGCCTTGGCTCCTTTTCTCATCTGCAAAATGGGATAACATGCTACCTTCCTCATGGGGCCCATGTGAGTGTTAAATGAGTTAATAATCCATGTGAAGTGAACCCTTCACACCAATAACGCGTCAACCGTGATTACGCTCACCGCCAACACTGCTGTTCAAACCCTCATCCTCCTTCGCTTATGCAACTACAACAGCTCCTGTCGGGACCCCCAGAGTCCCTCTTTACTCCTCTGGGAATCTTTTCTTCACAAGGAAGCTTCTGGGCTTCCCATTACAGGGAGAATAACACCCCACCTTTTTAACACATTCCACAGGCTTTGCATAACCACCTCTGTCTGTCTCTTCAATTCCAACTCAAGAAATCCCCCCTCACTTATTCTAGGGGGGGTGCTATCAGAGGTGGGGACCACCGGTCACATGTGGTTCCTTAGCATTTGAACTGCGTCTACTTCCAAATGAGATGTGTTCTGAGTATAAAATACACACTGGAATGGGAAGACTTAGCATCAATAAAGTATATAAAATATGTCACTAATATTTTTAAAATTGATTGAATATTGAAATGACAATATTTTGGATGCCTTGAGTTAAATAAAATCTATTAATTTTACCTGTGTACTTATTTTTTTAATGTGGCAACAACAAATTATATATATTATATTGGGTTAAATAAATTAATTTCACCTGCTCATTTTTATTTTTTAAAATACGATTATGAGAATTTTAGGATCCCTTATGTAGCTCCCATTACAGTTCTATTGAACAGTGCCGCTTTATGGCCTCTTCCAATTCCTGGAGCCTCTAAGCCTTCTCCAATCTTTTCTTTTTCTTCCCCCATTTTTAATTTATTGATTTTAGAGAGAGAGAGGGAGAGACAGGCGGGGAGAGAGACATCAATTTGTTGTTCTACTTATTTATGCATTCACTGGTTGGTTCTTGTATGTGCCCCGACCAGGGATTGAACCCACAACCTGGGTGTATCAGGACAACACTCTAACCAACTGAGCTAAGTGGCCAGGGCAAAGATGCCTCTTCTGCTATCCACTGCTGCTTATTTCCTTCTGTACACTAATTGCTTTCTTTTTTTCCCCTTGTCCACTCTTCCACAAGAAAGCAAGCCCCATGATTCAGGAAGCTTTTGTCCTGTTCACTGCTATACCCCCAGAACTTGGCAAGGAGCTGGTACACACAGTCCATCTTCAACACACATTTGTAGAATAAATGAAGCAACAAAGGTCTGCTCCCTAAAGAGGGCATTTCTTGCTATTTATAAGGTCCTCTGAGCTCCATGGAGGACAAAGAAATCGTGAAAGGGAACATTTTGAATAATCCTTTGAAGATAGGGGTGGGCGTGAAGTGTATTCTCAACACCATCTCTTACAGTCAGAAAACACAAAAATGAAATACAAGAACTACAATCTAATTGAAAGTAAGCTCCATGGGTGCCACGGCTCTGCTAGAGGGCCAGGACCGGGATGAGGGCGAACTTACCTGCGGTGACAGTGCTCCGCGAATCTCTGGGTAAGACATAAAAGGCACTAGAACTGAGCCCCAGAGTAACGCGAGCACCCACGCAGCACCTAAGCATATCCGTCCTAGCTGCAGCCAGGTGGCAAGGACAGCGCATGCGTTGTCCCATGCAGTCCTCATCATCCTCGTGTTACAGGGAGTTCCAGCCCTTTTCCCAATTTGATAAAGAAGCGGAGGCCAGATCCTCAGGGAGTGACAGAGCCAGATTAGGACCCACGCCGCCTGTGCCTGAGGCCTGAGCTCTTTCGCACGTTGACTGGAGGCTGCTTAGCTCCCGTTCGCCATTACGATTTCAGATTAGTCTAGACCCCGTGTCTCTTGCTCAGAGGCGCCCAGAGCTGCTTATCCCTTCGGGGCTGGCTGGTCATTTTGTCCCTGGATACGGATCCCCCGGTCAGTCCTCTCTGACGTTAGGCTGGACTGCAGAGTGCACTAGGCTGGACCGCTAGGCTGCCTTCCTCCCCCTTACGGCTGTCGCGGAGCCAGATGCATTGTTTCTATATACCTGCCTCTTCTCCCACGGCCTTGGATCGAGCCCCCATCACCTCCCTCCTGGAGCAGCCCCACAGCCTCCCAACTGGACTTATCTCCAAACCCTCCCATCGGAACCCTTCCTTCAGTTGCTGTGAGAGAGATCCAATCTAAATTATAAACCTAATTGCAGCAGGTATTTCACTCTGCCCTGCCCCCAAAAACTTTTCCCGTTGCTCACGAAATAAAGTACAAGTTCTTTGGCCGAGCTGAGGTAAATGCCTTCACGATTCCCTAGCCCAGGGCATTGTAGGCAACCCAACCCCCTCTCCTGGGAATCCACCCCCTGTGGACCCTCCTTCCCTCACCCACTTCTCACCACCAGAATGTGGCAAAGGTGATGGACTGTTACATCTGAGATTCATAAAAAGACCTTGACGTTCACCTTGCTGGCACCGTCTCGCTCTCTTGCCCTCAGACTTCGCTGGTTCTGGTGAAGCCAGCTGCTGTGCTGTAAGCCGCCCTGTGGAGATGCCCACCTAGCAAGGAACTGAGGGGAGGTTCAGGCCGGTGGCCAGTGAGGAACTGAATCCCGCCAGAGGCCGCATGGGTGGGTTTGATGTGTATCAGCCCCCAGCAGGTCCTCGAGGTGACTGCAGTCCCCGCGGACACCTTGGCTGCCCCTGCTGGGCACAGACCCAGAGTCAGAGGCACTGGGCAAGGCGCATTTGGATTCCCAGCCCACGGAAGCTGTGAGATAATCAACGTTTGTTGCTTTAAGCTAAGTTTTAGAAGAACTTATTGAGCAGCAATAAATAGCAAATACAGGAATGGCACTCTTTAGCCACTTCTTACATAATATTCCTGTAGAGCTGTGAACTCCTTAATTAGGAGTTCAGCCCCTAACACATCATGCGCCCTTCATCCCTGGCTTCTTCACACTAGGTCATTTTTTCCCCCTACTTTTAACGCCATTCTGTTTTTTCGCCTGGTAAACACATGCTCCTTCATCAAAACCCATCTGCAATAGCACAGCTGTTCACATGCCTTTCCCAGTCACCCAGCCAGCCAATCCTCCTTTGTGTCCCCGACGTCCTACCTGTGCTTTGCTTAGAACACTTAGCGCAAGGTGGTCGTTCGGCGGTGAAAGGCCAGGTGCATGCGCAAGGCCGGTGTTTTCAGTTCGGCAACCTTTAAAAAATGGACATCGGATGAATGACACTCTTGGCTCAGCTTCTTCACATGTAAAATAATAATAATAATCACAGTAAAATAACAGCTGAACAATAAAAACAATAGCAAACTAATACGGTAAAGATAAATGTAATGTTATACTACCTACTACTACTAAAATAACGATGATAGAGCTCGGCTCCGCACTAAATGGTTTTTCACGGACTATCTCTATACCTCGAGATACCTTGCAGTAATTAAATTATATCTGTTTTACACAGGCTCAGGGAGGTTAACTAACGTGTCTAAAGCCTGAGAACTAATGACCGAGCTGGAATTCAATCCCAGCTCTGTCTGGTTGCCCAGTCCATTCTCTCTCCACGATAACCTTTAACTGAAGGTCTCCAAGCGTAAAGTGGTGAAGATAATGCGGAGAGCCCCTTGGCACAGAAAGGGCGGGTTCCTCTGGGCTCTGAGAACAGCATGTGAAGACCCTTAGGTCATGAGTGGGAGAGGGGCCCAAGGCAAAGGTACCCTTCCCCCAGCAAAACGAAGATGAATGAGTGACTGGAGAACACAGCCGTACCAAGGGTGGTGCTGGGAGGGGAGGGTGGTGAGTGCCAGCATGGGAGGACCCCCAAATCTATTAGGAAAATGCTCTCCCAGGACTGGAAGCTGAGCAGCAGATCCAATTAGCTGGCTGATATATGGATACATGCAGGTTGCAGTGATGTGGGAAAGGGTTGCACTTGGCCTTGGGAATTTTGATGAGCTCTTAAAATTCAGCGGACACCAACACAGAAATCGTGGACGCAAGCTTAAACTGAGTTTTGCTGCACATGTTGGAAAGCGCGAAGTTCTTTGGACACATGGAACTGGTGGCACTGCTAGAATGCTGCCACTCCGTGTGTCCTTTGACAGCCACTGGTTTCCCAGTCCCTTGGGGAAATCCTTCCCCAACTACCTTCCACTACGTGATTCAGCAACGTCTTGAGCCGGGGCCTTAAGTGCATCTAGGACAGCTTTCAAGGGCGGGAACATTTGTTGGGTCGTGTGGCGACCCACTATTGTGACCTTATAAACAAACAGGTCAGCCCAACCAGCCTTCAATACAGACTGTGACGAGGGAACCAAGGCCCCAAGGGGAAAAGCGTGTCTTCCCTCCGGGTGGCATGGTACTTTTGCATCCCTTTTAAAATGATATTTCAAATTACCAAACAGGATTGAGGGAATCGTTTTCGCTGTTCGGCTTTAAGTCTGTTTTCTGTTTCAAAATTACCCCGTTACCCTTATCTCTTTCCCCTCCCGGGGCGAGCGGAGCCATTGAAAGGCAAATTTCCCGGAGGGGCTGGGGAGGCGGGAGCTGAGAATTAGCATATCAAACACACCCACTGAACCCAATGGAAATTACCAGATCCCGGCTCTGACGTCTCCGCGTCGCGCTCAAAGGAGGTTAATGTGACCCCGTCCTTTCGGTTTTAAACAAAGATAGGGAAGTAGAGTAAATTTTATTCCATCTCCCTCTGTGCCCATCAGCATTCCTCCCCCGTGGTGAGAATAAAAACAACAAGAAAAAAAGGAGGGAGAAAAAAAGGGGAGATGGAGAAAAATATCCCAAACCGTGTTAGTGAAATATATATGTATATTCCCTGATATATAACTTAATAAAAGTTTATGGACCCAGGATAAGGAAGCCACACTGAACAGATGCACTGGGACTGAAATATGGTCCAATTAAGTCTGTAACAGGGTGAGCTTCACTTTGAACATTCTCCAAGTTGAAATGAAAGCGTCACAGAACAAATAAATCAGGCAACATAAAATAAAAACACTGATCCCGCGCCGCTTCCCAAAGGGTGGGGGTTGCGGTGGGATCCGCGGCTGGGCCCGGGGAGGGGGGTGGGGCAGCGAGCCCCACCGGCCTCCCCATTGGAGGCTCAAACAGTTGCCGGCCTTGTGACAGTAAATAAACAGTAGCTATTTAAGCCATTCCAATTAACGCCTTCCGTGGCAGCTGTTTATCTGTAGAGAGGACGGCAGGGATTGCCTGGTGCAATTAAGCGGTTTGCTAGCAGCGCCTTCAAAAGTGCTTTGCCTTGAGCCACCGAGTCCTCGGGTTTATGGCCAACCTTCCCGCTGGGGAGGAAGAGCTTGGTGTGAGAAAGAGCCAGCTCTCCCTTCCCGCACCGCCCACCCCAGCACCTTGCTGGCTCAGCTCCGCCGAAGCGCAGCCCCGCGTCAGCGCTCAACTCAGCCTCACCTCCTCCAGGAAGCCTTTGCTTCCTGTCTGGCTCTTAGGACAATGCCTAGAATTCCTTCTGGCCTTTCTCCCTACTCTCTTCACCGCGCTAAACGTTGTCACCCTCCCCCCTCCCCCCATCCCCATCCTGTTCATCTGTTCTACGAAGCTGGCTTCTCTGCAGAAGATGACCAGTGTGGGAAAGCGACCTGTTGGACACCGTCACAACCAGGGTAGAATCTCTCACCCAGGGTGTGTTCTCCTCCAAGATTGCAGTTCCTGCTGGCATGCTGACTTCGTTGTTGTTGGGGACAGGGTTTGCGAGGTGACTCCAGCAGGTGGCATTTTGTAGTGCCAGAGGTCAACTTGTGTTGTTTCTTGCTTCGACCCTCTTCCCTTGTCCAATGAAAACCAAATCCGTTGTATTCATTGTTGATTCGGCAAAGCTATCCCGATGTTCATGTCTTTCAGAAGGCAGAATGGTTTCCTTACTTGAAAGTATGTTTGAGCCTCTGTGCGGCAGTATATCTGCATTAGGTGTCTTTTCCTTCGTCCGTAACTAGGCAACCTTGGGCTGCTCCCTCGTCCCGTGAAGCCTCACTTTGCTCCTCTGTGAAATGGCGACCATGGCAGCAATAATAGCACCTTACACGCAGGGTTTGTGCGACAGCACCGCACGATCATGCACCGTGAGGGTTAGGCACACAGGTGCTCAGCTGTGTCCACTCTGCCGCTTTTCTCTTTGCAAGGACTGTCTCTAAACCTCACAGCAGCTGAATCTGTTTCCCCAGGTGCCAGAGAGCGTCTCACAAAGCGAGAGCTCCCAGTGGATCTTTAGCTGTCCCCAAATTCCTGCTGTCCTCTGATGCAAACCCGAGCCCCTCGGGGAAGAGCCGGCCTGCTGCATCGGTGTGTGTTCCAGAGTCCAGCCTAGCTCTGGCACACCTGGGTGCTAAATAAACCTTTACTGAATTAAAGTATGCCATGTGGGGCAAGTCTGAGAAGGTCGATTTCTTTCCGTAGACACTAGGGGAAGCGTTTTGCCAGGCCCCAGGTGCTAAGTGAGTGGCCTTTGCCCCCGGGGTAGCGGAACCTCCTCGCCTAGCTCTTTTCCTTGGCTTCTTTCCTAGGTCAGGAGTGCATTCCCTGTCTTCCTCACCTGTCCCTGGCCTCGGGGATGAGACGAGATCCCTGGCACTTGGTGCGTTCTCTCGGGGCTTACTTCGTCTGAAGTCTGAGTTCCCCCTGGCGGAGTGAAAGGCTTCGCTCTCTGACGGTAGACCCTGCCTCCCTAGCAGGTCATGGCACTTCCCCCTGACCTCCTGGAGGGGTGGGGGGCTTCCGTCACTCACTTTAACCCAGTGTCTCAGAGGGTTGGACCTGAGGACCCTTCTACAGGCGATGGAAGCCGTGGTTCCAGCCCACCACCTGTGTGGGACTCTGTGACTGTGTTTCCCGCAATGTTTGGATTTTAAGTGGATGGTCAAGGTCCTGGCTGGAGTAAGCTGGCTGGAGAATGAGAGCTGCAGGGCCCCATGAGAATCCTGTGGGAACCCTGGCCTGCAAAATTCCTGCAGTTAGGGTTCAGTGGATAGGGGTGGCGGCGTTGTGAGGGTGGGGAGAGAGAGACACCAGTAAGCCAGTTCAGGACCCGCAGGTCCTTTTTCTCCTCTCCTCGTAAAACTTCCAGAATCTCGGCTGGGAAACCACTGACTTTCCCGATGCCCTCTGCGGCTCTCTGCCTGTGATTATGATGGAGGACCTGCCTTATGCGCCAGATGCCCACCTTCACGACGTGATTTGCCAATGAGGCAGGGACATCTAAACTGGATCCTCGGGGCCTGTCACGCCGCTTGAAAATCCAAGCACCAGACTTGCTCCTTCAGGTCCTCAAGGTGTTTTTTGGCCAGAGCCCTTCTTAACAGCTGTGGTCCCTGGGAGCGGGCTGACCTTTCGACACCCATGTCTAGGTACCCTTGAGTAGGGCTGAGCACTCAGAAGAACAGGACACAGGCTCTGGGAGGAGGGGGTGAGTCCACAGGGCGGGGGAGGGGTGGGATAGAGAGCGAAAGAAACTTCCCGTGTTAATGGCCTCCCAGTGGAACACCATCCTGTGGAGGAGGTGGACAGGTGAAGGGTGAGTGTTTCTGCAGCACCTACTATATGCAGTTACCACATTTAATCCTTAAAACAGCTCTGTGGGAGGGACACTGCCTGCCCTCCCCACAGAACACGCTAGAATACGAGCTCCATGAAGGGAGACGATTGGTTTTATTCGCTGCTCTATTCCCAGTGCCTGGAACAGTCTCTCACTGCTCAGCGAACGTTTGTTGAATGAATAAGGACTAATCCCATTTTATGGATGAGGAAATGGAGCCCCAGACGTCTTCCCTGATGGTCATGGACCACGCAGCTGGTAGACGGTAGGGGCTGGATCCACCCAGGCGTCGCTGACCCCACAGCTCATGTTCTCCCACGTGCAGTTGGTGGCGGTTCTGTCCTACAGGTGCCCAGCATGAAGCGGGAACTCGGGCCCCTATGCCCACCCGGCAGCTCCAGTGGGTTCTCGCCTGGTGAGCTCTGGACTGAGAGTAGGGGAGCTGTGCTCTCATGTGCTGTGCAAACCTTGGGTTTTTTGTCGCTAATGCATGCTGGGTCGTAGTTTCCTCATCTGTGAAATGGGCCACCAAGTGCCTCACAGAGGGGTTGTGAGAGGCATGTGAGACGAAGGGTCGGAATGGGAGTGGGAAAGCCATAACACGACATACGCACTGGTTCCACGCAAAGGCTCGCTGCTCCTCCGTGAAATGTAGAAATAGGGAAAGTGCTGTTGGCTTGTTCTGATGGCAGTGATCGGCCTAGCTATTGGTTGCTTCATTCTGAAACCCCTTCTCTCCCCATGTCTCCAAGAGAAGGAGATTATTTTCAATTAATCCAGTTTTACACTGGATTAATGAATCTCATGGCACCGGCAGAGAGCACGTCTGATTTCTTCCTGAGACTTTCTCAAACGTCTCCACTCCCAGGCCACCTCTGCAGAGTCACCACGGCCTGGGTGAAGACTGTTGGAAAGAGGCCAGGGTTTCCGGGATGTCCCCTTTATAAGACCTGGGACTCCACCGTGTGAGCCCTGCTGGGAACAGTCTCGCTTGTTCTCCAAAGAAGAGATGTCTTCGACATACCCTAGTAGCCCAAAGTCCCCTTAACAGAAGCGCAGGGCGGAAAGGAATACTTATGCTTCGCTGTGCCCTCAGTGCCACTTTTGTTTATATTTTTATCACCGCACACCTGGATTGTGGCAATAAACCCCTGACAGGTGCACCATTGTCACTGCCCTTCAAATCCTGCAATGGCCATCCATGGCCTGAAGGATAAAAATCAAACTCTTTGGCACATTGTGATCTAAACTTCGCCTCTTCCTCCTCAGACACCACACAACCTCACTCTCTTTTCATCTCTTTTCCTTTTCCATCATCATGGCCTCCCAGGACAAATTCGCTGGGAAGCTTTCCTGACGCTCTGAGGCAGCTGGTGGGAGGAAGAGGGTGGTGGGCAGGCGAGAAAACTTCCTAGAACTGGGTGCAGACAGGCGTCTTACAACACTTACGTTGTCCACGTGTGGTATCCATTTTCTCCCCAACATAGGCTTAATTATTCACAACCTGTGTATCCCCAGCCTGGTACAGGTGGGTAGCAGATTGTCAGTAAATGTGGGTTTTATTGAATTAAAGAACGAGTGAATGAAAGAATGAGTAAGTTAGCGAAGAACCTCTCAATTTAAAGTGAAAAAGATTACTTTCCTTTAGCCCCTCTCCCACGTGCCATCCCCAGAGTGGTTGTCTGGAAACCCAGATTCTGTTCTCATCTCTTCTCCTCTGTGGCCCGCTGCAGCTGTCAGGATAGACTAGATTCTGTAGCAGCAACAGACATTCCTAAATTTTCAGCGGCTTGACCCAACAGAAGTTCTCTCGTTCTTGCCACACATGCCCTTTGTGGGCTTCCGGGGGCTCCATCCTGGGGAGTGACTCAGCGGCTCTGACTGGCAGGGCCCCGATAATGTAGCTGCCCCTATCCGGAATGTAGAAGGAAGAGAGAGACCGGAAAACGGCACAAGGCTTTTTGCTGCCTCAGCCTGGAGGTGGTGAGGCTACTATTTCACTGGCCGGAGAGAGTCGCTAGGCCCCACCTAACGGCAAGGAGACCACAAAATGCAGGGGGGCCAACAAAACATTTCGTGGCTCTTACCACCGCTGCCACACTCGCCCTTATCAAGTCCCCTTCCGTCTCCGGCTTCGAAGAACACTACGTCCGACTTCATCATTATGTAAATGGGGAAGCAGAGACTTGGCCCCAACTTTGAGATCCATGGTTTAGTGCACTCTCAAATGTGAGCTGTGTCAGGATTTTTCTGGGCCTCATAGACTTTGTTTAATGACTCTGCTGAGGTCCTGTGTGTACAGCCTGGGCCACCAGCCACAGATACTCCCTGAACCTGTGGTATTCACCTGTGACATGAACCTGTGGGGTCACATCGTCTTCCAGCTTCCAGTGACTTCAGGTGAGACAGGTTTTCACTCCTTACCATCACCATCTCCCCACCATCTCCCCTGTAGGATGCCGTGTGACCATCTCCCTGGAAATCAGCCCTACCCATCATCCTTTGCTTTTCAGCACATATCAACCCTCATGGGAGAAAATCCTAGGGTGAGAACTACACACAAAGGACATTTGTAGGGTTGTAGCTTATCTCGATCTAATACTTCGTGTTGCTTTGCATACATACCATTTTTTGCCGTGTATAATGGGCACCCATGCTTTTGGGTGCATTATACACGGGGTTATTATCCCCATGGTATATAATCATCACACCCACGTATAATGTGCATCCTTATCTTTCCCTCAAAATTTGGGCAAAAAGTGGGCATTATACACAGCAAACACATGTCACCTCCACCTCATGCCTTTAATACACACCACCGTGAGACATTCCCATTCCAACTGGTCTAGGATTTTAGAGTTCCACTGCAGCCTTGGCCAATGAAGGGGGAAAGAAGGAGGGAAACCGCTCGCGCAGTTTTTTTGTCCCCGGCGGAATAAAATGGGGCACTTAGACAGAAGAAGTCACAGAAGCAGCTGTAATTCCACGCCTCCAGCCCTCCGGTCATCCAAGCAGAGAGAAGACGCAGGGCCTAGGAGGCCCAAGGAGGACGCACGCCATCTGTGGCTACCGAGGTCGAGAGGCGTATTTTTAGAACACCAACATGGTGAGCTGTTATATCTGTTTGACCCAAGAGAGACCCTGGGAAAAATGTGCTGGTCTCAACCGGCACTGGGGCAGTGTGAGTCTGTAGGGACTGTTTTTGGTGTGCATAATGAATAAGGCAACACATGTTTATTGGAGTTGTCTGTTTCCAGCAGTAGACAGGCAAAAGCGCATGTGACGTGCCCGCTGCCCTTGGCAGCTTCCACGTGGGTTGGATGGCGTAGCCTAGCACGTGCTGCGGAGAGGTGACTCACAGTCCAAGCCAGAATGAGTCCCGCCCTGCCACGTGAGGGGCTGGGAGGGAGAGCTCGGGGCTGAGGACGTCAGGGGAGGCTAATGCGGTGGGCAGACGAGAGCGGTAACAGAAAGGCAAGGCTGTGTGAAAGAGCTGTTCCGACAGGAGGACCGGCGCAGCCACACGTGGCAGCGGAAGCATAGAAGGTGCTGGGCGGCTGCAAAATAGTTAGGGGAATAGCAGGAGGTGGAAGGGAGAGATTCCAGGCCCGTTACAAGTAATACCTTCCCCATCGGAACCCTGGAAACGCCTCTCTTTAATGATCACCAGTTTCCCCCTCTCACTTGACTTCTGTGAGTCCGAGGTTTACCCTCATTTGTGGAGTTCAAGCACTCCAAGGAACCTTATTTCCTCCCTACCCTTTCCTCCCATGGGGTCGAGCATATTGCTGTATTTGGAAAACATGCAGTATATCTGTGTCAAGCTGAATTGAATGGCGTTAAATTGGACTGCAGCGAGATTCGAGAGCCTCAACGCCAGCAGGGGTCCAGTGTGGGAAAGTGCTGGCCTGTGATCTTTAACACCAACTTAAGGGGTTTGGACTTTATTCTGAAAGCAATGGGGAGCCACTGATGATGGTGGGAAAGGGTGTAACACGTGTAAAAGTCAGTGTGTAGCTGGCTGAAGTGGAGAGAGCCCGGAGACTCAGAGACCCATTACAGACTTCTTGCAACGGCTCGGGAGCCAGTGTGGGCTGCCGCGGGGGCTGTGGGCTCGAATGCTCCCAGAAGCCAGGCGGTTCCAGACACGTGAGAAGGTAATCGGGCACGTTCTTTGGACAGATGCTCTTCGTTTTCATGTTAAACTTGGAAGACTGGACTTTACTAAAAAAAAGAAAATTAGCTCTGTCCTTTTTTCTGGAACCATGAGGTCTTCCAAACTGTCTTGCCGTGTTCCTGATTTCAGTAGAGTCATCGGTGCCAAGAAATCTCTCTTTCCTGTAGGAGGAACAGCAGTTTGAACATCACAGTAAATGGAAGCCAGCAGTTGATCTAAGTGCCAGGGGCATGGCAAGGAGTGGTGGCAGAGTCCTGCATGTTCTAGACTCACAGGGGCAGCCTCTGCTTAGCCAGAGGCGGATTTAATGGCATGCACACCGGGCACGCGCCCTGGGCCCCGACTTTTGAAGGCGTGTATTTTTATTTTCCCTGTCTCTCTCTCTCTTTTTTTAAGGGGCCCAATGTTTTCTTTTGCACCCGGGGCCTCAACCGACCTTAATCTGTCTCTGTGCTTAGATGTGAGTGGTTGCAGATGAGCTGTAATATAAACCTGATCATCCCATCATCCTCCTGAAAAGAGTGGAAATCCAGGGCTCTCCATGACTTCTCTGAACCTTAAGACATTGGCTCAGATGCGTTTGAAACCCTGTAAGTGAAATACAGGTGCCGAGTCCCACACTTTGGCTTCTGTTGGGTGAGAACAGAATGACTCTGGAATCCAAAGACCAAGATTTGAATCCCAGCTCTAACAGTCATGACCTTGAGCAAGCTCCTTAAACCCTCTGAGCCTCAAATGCCTAGTATAAAAACAGAGACTTTCCCCCTGGCAGGGCGGTAGGGATCAAGTGAGATAACGTGTGGGAAAGCACTCCGCAAACTGATTTCTATAAAAACCCTAGGTCTTGAAGTCTGGGATGTGAGGATGCAAGCCCAAACTCCGGCTGCCAGAGAGCCTAATTCATTGGGAGGAAATAGATTAGGAAAAGGGGCGTGTGAGTTCAACTCAGGGGCAGTTGTGAGGCTGGGGCATTAGTGACAGTGTTCCACAAAATTACTTGGCCACAGAAAGCATCTGAAACCTGGGCATGGAAACCACCTTTGGCCTCAGGGCCAGCTGTCATCACTGGTCCATGGAAAGAAAGGTATCGCTGTGTGTGCATCGTATACGATTTTGAGATGAACACAATTCCTCTCCGGTGTTTGCTGGGTCCGGAGCCCTGGGAAGGGGGAGTGTTCTATGTGTCAAGTTGAACCAATGGAGAATGACAGCAAGATCGAGGTAAAGGTGATAAACGCAGGCAGAGTCTGGTCCCCCGCTCCTGGAGAGGCCTGGCACCCGCGCTCTCTGTCATTACAGCGTACCTGCCACCGGGTCTCAGTTTGCGAAGCTCTCACCGAAAGCCCTTTCACGTCCTCAGCTTCCAGCAGGAGTTGGCCGGTCAAGCCATCGAACATCACCCTACGAGAGCGTCAGTGCCGAGCTACCTGGGCTGGGCTGCCCCTTCCTGTGTCAACCCCCTCCAGCACTTGCACCTGTAACGTTCTCTTTTGCAGGCTTCACCTCAATACGGGTGGTAGCTTTATAGGTGCATTCGTTTGGTCAAAATTTATTGAAGTATTGGGCTGGCCAAAAAGTCTGTTTAGTTTTTTTCTATCAAATAAAAGACACATTTTTCATTATCACCAATAACTTGATTGATTTGAATATTTTGAATATGTCAGCTATCTCCCACTATTGGTTTCCAGTGGGTAGAGGCCAGGGTTGCTGTTAAACATCTTCCAATGCATAAGACAGCCCCACAGCAAAGAATTATTTGGCCAAAATGTCGATACTACCAAGAAACTTTGCAAACCACTTCTGACACATTCGATCAGTCACAGCACCTTCTCCACACACTGCACAAATTTTTTGCGGTTTCAGTTGCATTTTTACCTTTCTTGAAACAATAAAGCATAATACACCTGAAATGTTTCATATTTTCTTCTACCTTCAATATTAAAATGGTTGCACAGAAATTCACCAGTTTTCATGGGTTGTTTTTTTTTTTTAATGCATGCCAATATGACAGCTGTCATCATACAATCTGACAAAATTGTTTCAAATGAAGTTAAAGACAACTAAGCACTACTAGAGCCATCATAGGGAAAAAACTAAATGAGCTTTCTGGCTAACCCAATATACTTATGATTTGTTTCTTTTTTTTTTCTTTTTACTGTATGTCTATTATATGTCACTAAAATAGCTTATTGTAAAAAGTTCAAATAGATCTGAAAAGGTATGGCTGGTCTCTATTCATGATCTTTATTTAACATGGACACCTTATTCTCTCTGTGTATACACATGTATATTTAGATTGTGAACTCTTTAGTGGCTTACTAGTGCAAGACGCCACTACCATTCGGGGTTTACTCTTTGTTTTTCCATCTAGACTCTGAGCTCATTGAAAGTAAATACCTCGTCTTAACTGATACTTGTTTCTTACTTTATGAACCTCTTCTGAATTTCCTCCAATACTACATTCTCTTGTCTCTGTTGAGATAATGCCACTTCAGCCATCCATTTTATTTTGTTTTTTAAAGTATCTCCTGTTTTTTTTTTTAATTAAAATTTTAAATTGCTTTGAGAGGGACAGAGGGGGGGAGTGAGAAAGAGAGAGAGAAATATCAATGTGAAAGAGAAACATTGGTTGCCTTCTCAAACACACCCCAACTAGGGATCGAACCTACAACATGGGCATGTGCCCTGACTGGGATCGAACCCGCAACCTTTTGGTCTATGGGATGACACTCCAACCAACTGAGACACACTGGCCAGGGCTCAGCCATCCATTTTGATTTTTATTTGGAAAATATGGGTACCACGTACATAACTGGAACATGATACCATATACATAATAGATATAAAATAAATCTTAATATCATTGGAAATAATTTCTTAATTTACATATAATTAGTAAATTGATACATTAGACAATACTTATTTAAATGATCATGTCCCTCATGGGCTTTTGAAGTGTTACTAGGTATCTATCTCAACCCATCAGGTAAAGTCCACACCATCTTGTATGAGAGGGGACCCCCCAAAAAACCCAGAATTTATTTATTAAAAATTGTGTATTTATTCTTACATGTTTAAACTTCTGTTACCTTCAAAATACTCTCCTTTTGATGCAATACACCTATCAAGACATTTTTCCTCACGGCTCAAAACAGTTTTTGAAATTGTCGATTTTGATATTATTTAGTGCTCTGCCATTTTTTTTTCCACCTCTTCCACATTGGCAAAATATTTCTTTTTGAGGACTTTTTTCATCTGGGGAAACAAAAAAGTCACTTGGGGAGAGATTGGGTGAATAGGGAGGGTGGGACATGGGGGTGATGCCAATTTTTGGTCAAAAACTGCTGAACACTCCGCGTGCTGGGGGCGGGTGCGCTCATAAATCAACCATCATGAAATGGGCAAATGTGTTGAAAGAGTCTTCCAAAAAATTCACTGAAGCTGAACACAGTCTCTCACAACAATACCAGCTGGTCCGTTGATACAGATGGGATCCTAGAACCCTCACCTAGCGGGGGGAGCCTGCATCACAAGGGGCCGGCCCTCCAGAAGATAATTCCAATTTAATGAGTAACATCAGAGGACCTTAGGGACAGCTCAGGAGCCTAGATCCCTCTGGACTAAATGGATTTATTGCCAGTTCTCCCAGGATGTGGAAAACAGGAGATGCATAAAATAGCACTTAAGACTCGGACTATGCAGCCAGAATGACTGATTTAATCCGCCTCTCCAGTCCCTAGCTGTGTGACCTTGGGCAAGTTACTTAACTCTGTTAAGCCTCAATTTTAATCTTTGAAATTGAGATAATGATTGTTATCTTATAGGATTATTATGAGAATTAAATGAGATCATGTGTCTAATGTACTCAATACAGAGCATACCAAGAATTAAGCACTGAGAAAATTGTAGCTCTCATGATCCCAGTTTGTTTGTTTGGGGGAATAAACTCTCAGGAATGTACTGACACTTATGCTTACACACAGTCAGGGCTGCTCCCATGCACGTGAAGGTCTCACATCCTCCTTCTCCAAGACCCACCTCGTTATCAGGCCTCAACCACCCATGTGAGTCAAAGGCACTTTGAACTGAACCGATAGTAGGTGAGGTTCTGTGGATAGTGCCAAGGTCCTCTGGGGAGGCGGGGAGGGAAAGCACTGGGGACAAACGGAATTATTTAAAGGGACAAATTCTCGATTAAAGTAACTGGATCACGTGAGTCACGGATCATTTAGGACCCTGGGACACACAGGGCCTCCCCCAGATTCTTGGTGACTGGGCCCCATCCGTCCTGTTTGTTTGCCTGGTTAATGCAGTCGACTGGGAGCGTGGGCAGGGGACAGGGACACTTGAAGAAAATATTGAGAACTTTGCCATGAAAATATTTGAAAATTTGGGCTCTCCTAGAAAGTTATTCAATAAAGGATAGCCCTACTTTGAAAGGCTATCAGACAATTGCAGAAGGAAGTAAAAACATGCTGCTCTATATGCTTTGGGGTGATGGGCCTTGCCTCGGTGATACGTTTTGTCGCTGCAAATTGTCACGTGGAGAAAAAGGAAATGCTAGTGAAATCATAGTGGCTGACACTTGAGCAGCGTGTGTGAATCCCAGTGCTTCGCTGGGGAAACAGAGTTACTGAAAGGCAAGAGCATTAAAGACAGAAACTCCAAATGGAGCTACGGCATGTGAAACCATTTCTACACAAATGGACAAGTCTGAAGTAAACACTGCCTGCATCCACGTTGACCCGGAAACGGACAGGAAGACAAAGAGCATAAAACTGTGACACTGAGCCTCTCTAGAAGCTGATGGGACACCACAGACTTTTCAGTTTTTATTTGTTAATTGTATTTATCAACTGCAGTTGAAATTCAATATTATATTAGTTTCAGGTGTGCCTCACAGTGGTTAGGCATTTATATGACTTACGAAGTGATCCTCCAGTGAGACTCGCACCCAGTTGGCACCACACGCAGTTATTACAACAGTATTTTCTATATTCCCTCTGCTGTACTTTCCATCCCTGTGACTATTCCGTAACTGCCAACTTGCACTTCTTAATCCCTTCACCTTTTTCACCCAGTCCCCAACCGCCTCCCACATATGAGTAAAATCATATGGTATTTGTCTTTCTCTGTTGGATTTATTTCACTTCGCATAATACCCGCGCTGTCCGTCTACGTTGTCGCGAATGTTAACATCTCATTCTTTTCTCTGGCCGGGTTTTTGGTTTCCTAGCTGTGTGCTCTGGTGGCAAATCTTTCCTGGTGTCTTAATTAAAATGAATTACTCCTTTCTCTGAGCTCCTGGAACACGCGTCTTATTCTGCTTTGAAGCACATGTTCTGTTTTAACTTTTCTAATGCACAGTCGTTTTTATAGTTCCCCACGTAAGGGACCCAGCTGTCGGCACTGAGGGTGAAAGCCAGCTTTCCGGGTCCCTGTGCTTTAGGTGGCGTCAGGTACTTCACCGCACGTGTCACTAGCTTACAGCCTGCATGCGGTCAACACACGTGGTTTGTTTGGCCTGCAGGAAGATTAAAACATGATTTCAAAGGTCTTTGGATGGTGTATGCATTCTCCAGAGACGCATGCTCTCTAGATTCCCCCTTGGTATTATCTGGCACCTGGCCTCCTTCGCTATTTGCATAACCCTTGCAGACTTGGGATCTGTGGTTTCAATGATAAACTAAAAGGTAACTATTGAGCCAGGCAACTCTTTGCATCCTGGTGTTAGGGAAAGAGGTAAAAAGTTTAGTCTGGGGACGGAGAGGAAAAAGCCTCAGCCCTAGATAAAGAGAGGAGAAAGGAAGGAAGGTGAGCCCTAACCAACCACTGAGGCAGAATGCTCAGGAAGAAGCCCGAGGTGCAGAAATGAAACTACGGCGGAAGAAGGAGGGGAGCTCCAGCTTTGCCCGTCAGGAGAGGGAAAGGCATCCTGAGGGAGTGTCCGCAGGTCAGGGGTGGGCGGCGGATGGCTTCTTCATCAGGAGAAGGCATCTGAAATGTGGGGGCGGGGGCGTGTCGATAAATCTCACTTCCTTCCTCTGGACCTAGCTCGCGTGGATGGGTTTTGGACCCTCAGTTGGAGGTGTGATGTATAAAAATAAAAATCACTGCACTGTATCCATCTACCGTTCCCTCGTCTGAGAGTTTGGGAAGTTCCCAGCTTATCCGGCTGCCCTGTTGGTAGAAGCGCCTGCGCCCTGAAGAACTAACGGTGACCGCTGAGATGCACGTCTCCGCCCCGGGCCAGGGGATCCGTAGGCACGTCGCTGCCTTGTTAGTTTCCACGCAGGCCACGTCTGCTGGTCACTAAAATGCGTGCACATCTTGTGCATTGATGGATTAAACCGGGGGTGCTTCCGTGGTTAGATGAGGGCACAGCTCCAATGCCCCGAGGGCCTTCTGCTGAAGGGCAGGTGTCTCTCCTTGGAGGAGAAGACTTTACCTGAGTTCAAAACTGAAGAAAACATATTGGAAACTTGGTCTAACCATATGCGTATCCTTCTATGGAACCACCCCCTCCCGCTATGTGCAACTGGAACAGGAGAGGAAGAGAACAGGGAACAAACTGAAATCGGGCCACCCAATGAGGCTCGTCTGCGAGATACAGGATGGAGAGCATTCCGTTGGGACCAGCGGGGCAAAGGTAGGTATAATTACTGCAGGGAACAGGTCACGAAAGCTCCAAGAACCTAAACTCTTCCCTTGCTTAGCAACCTTACATTTCCTCCATGGAGCTGCAGGGGGCATCTCACATTCATGGGGGGCGGGGCATGTGTGTCTTCATGAAAGGCACCGACATGCATCAAGGATGAAATCAGATGATGGAGCAGGAGTGTTGGGAGAGTAAAACACAGAGGGCTGGGTGCTGAGCACAGAGGGCCGGCGGCTTTCTGGTCCAGAGGAGAAAAGCAATGGGTGCGTCGGCAGATTACCAGCGTTTCCTCTCACAGTGTGGGAGTGGACACCGGCCATCCACCCGCCCTAGGGCTCAGGTCCTCAGGTGGCAGGCAGGGGGCGACCATAGCCGTGGAAGCCGGTGCTTCCTTGGAGGAAACGCGGGGTCACAGAGGAAGAGAAGGCAGAGAGGAATTCAGAACAAATGAGAGGGAGAGTCCAAGGCTGGGAGGGTCGTAGGGCCCTGTGCATAAGATGTGGTCTGTGAGACCTCACATGTTTACCTGGGGACAGACAGCCTGTCTGCAGTCGTAAGTAAGGTGATTGGGTGTGCAGGCTCAGCCCCCAGATCGCTAGGTATCTCTAGATAGTGTGGCTTCTATATGTCATTGGAATGGGTGTAAGATGGTGTCATTGCTAATCACTTCTCATAACACAGTTTTATTTCAGGATTCCTTGTCCCATGTCTCAGAAGTTCCTTTAAAAAGAGTCCCAGGTGATAATCTACGAAACCCACTTGCTTAGGGATATTCTAGAAAGATCCCACAGATGTGGGCGATGCATACACAAGCAGTGTGAACTCTTCCCGGATCCCCCACACAGCTGGGCTCCAGCATAGGGGAAAACGGGGACCCTCCCCTCGGCTCCTCCTGGCCCTCGTGTCCCACAGCCTCCTTCCTTAAAAGAGGACAGGCACAACTTCCCTGGTCTCCCACCCGCTTCCTTCTTCCTTCCGGGTTTCGCACGCTCCCTGGTCACCGCCACACACTAGGTGCCACACACAGTGCGAAAGGGAACAAGGCAATTTCTTGCAGGAGCTGCTTTGATGTCTTTTTTGCTACATTCGCCGGGGGTTCCCTTTCTAAAAATCAGTCTTCCAGTTTACCCTGTTATCCTCTCTAATAAATTACCTACACTAACTTACTTTTTAACCCTTTATTTGTTGCGAGAATTTGTGTGCCCATAGCTAACCGAGACTGCAAAGTCAATAGGCTCTTTATAAACCCTTCGCACCCAATATAGCCCTTCTTGGGCGGTTGGGAAGCGAGGAGGCCATGGACTTGGAGGGGGTTTGGAAGGCTGGTATGCTCGGCTCAGTGCCACAATCCTCACACCTTTCTTCCCTCTGTACGTATAATTAGTTGCAATAATTACAATAACCACCATATATTCCATGGCCTCTCTGCCAGTGGCAGAGTGTTCTACGTACAGTACCTGGCTGAATTCTCTCAACTCTTGAGGGCGGGTGATCTTGTCTCTATTTCACGCGTTAGGAAACTGAGGCTCGAGATCATCCTGCTGGTGCAGAGTGGATTCAGGATTCGAACCCTTGCTTTTCTGGCTATAGCCAGAAAAGGTTTGTTCACCTCGATTTCCCGACCTGCAAGAGGAGAGGTGGGGCAAGCTGGTTGGCTCCTGAAAACCTCTCAGGTGATCCTCAGATAGGACTGCTGCCCTTGAGCCTTCTCAAGGTCAGAGCTTGACCCTTGCCCGACAGTGAAGCCAACGGACACCCAGTGGACAAACTCTGGCCTGGAGGTCAGAGGTCTGGGGCCCCCCACCGCGTGTGACCTTGCTCAAGCCGCTCTCCATCCAGGGCCGCAGCTCCCTCAAGCGAGGCGTGGTGGCAATTAGATGACCTCTCAGGGCCTTCTAGTGGTATGGTTGTCACCTCCCGCTCCCCCGGGGGGCAGAGAACAGCTGCCTCCTCATATCCCCAAACACTGTCGGCTAGCCCCTGCTGCAGCCAGACCATTAACCTCACGGTGGTGTTCCTAGGGCACCAGGAAATAACAAGGGCACAGCAGTTATGAGCTGTGTTTGTCATTGACTTCATAGCCATAAGCGGCCCTGCTGCCTCCTTAAGCAGGTGGGAAGTAATCTTACAGAAGAAGCTTAGGGAAGGAATTGTCTGGACGGATTTTGCACAGAGGAGAAGAGCAAGCAAGGCTGCCCCAGCAGGCAGTAGGCCGGTGTGACAATAAAGTAGGTGGCATAATGAAACATTAAAACTCCCAATAAAAACCTAAGTGCTTCATCACCGATCCTAATGAAAATATATGATTGCCTAATAAAATGCACCATGCCGACCTCTGCTACTAACACCTGGCACTGTTGCCGTCTCCTTCCTGGGAAGGGAAGCGCTCTAGCCCAGATGGCCCACGACCGGGGGAATTCAGTCGGGGGGGATGCTTGGCCAGTGTGTCCTTCGGGAGAACCCAGCGGCCCTGGGGTCCGGCAGCAGCTGCCAGGCTTCTGCGGGTGCTTCTGTGGCCGGTGGGGAGCCAGGCAGAGCAAGAAAGCCGAGGTGCAATGTGTCTCAACTGTACCTTGCCACCCGGGGACACGCCGGCTGGGCTACGAATACCAGGAACAGAACCCAGGGGTGTTGCATGCACTTCAGGTTTCCCGTTAGACATGACAGAAAAGAGCTGATTATTTTGCCCCTCCTTAGTTCTCCCCCTTTGCTGAGTACTTCATCCCTTGTCACCAAGATCATCTAAAACATGTAATTCTTGAGCAATTTGCAGCCTGACATTCAGAATCAAGCCTCATATTAAACCTCATGTATGTACTAATTGCATTTACACAGTATTTCATCATTGACTTTATCTGAGACTTGATAAAGTCTGACACACTGATCTCATTTGATCCTAAAATAAACCTTGTGAGGGTGGCAATAAAGCTATTCCAAAATTTAGTGATGAGGTTTTCAGTGGTCAGTTAAGCAGTTGAAGGTCCCACGGCTTGCAAGTGTCAGAGCTGGATTCCAGAAAGAGGTGCCAGATGCTTTCATCCGGCGCCCTGTTCCCGGGATGGCTACCCTCTTCACACTCAAAGCCGCTCTGAACACTCTTCAGAAAATAATCAGGTTTACGGATGGTGGTGGAGATCCTGCGGGAGCCTGGGGTGTCCATATAGAGGAAGAGGAGGGAGCTACTCTGGGCGGGATCCCTGGCTGCAGAGGAGCCCCTGGGTTCCGAACTGTCACATGCAAACTGTCATCACGTTGGGTCTTGGAAAGGACTTGACTCTATCCCCACACTGGGAATTCCTTTTTACCTTTGTATGGTCAGAGAATGGGATTAGATGTTTCAGGGGTTTCTTTTGGCTCCAGCCTTTCATATTTCTACCTCACAATTGTAGAAAGTCTTAAGTGGCACTAATGTGGGTGGGGGGCATTTAAGCTTAGTTTAAAGGAGGAAAAGTACACATCTACGAAAATGACTAATATTTACGAGGAACTGCTCATATATTATTTCGTTTAATTATCAAACCACCCTCTGAGGGAAATACACTTGTCACTTTCATACACTCTAAATCTGAGTGTGATACAAGTTAAGAAACTTGTTTAGTGCACTCAGGGGGTGTCTGAGGGTCCGCCCAAGGTCCAGGTTTCCCCGGCACACCGCACCAACTGCGGTGACAGCCCCGCCTCCAGTTTCCTTGTCCCTGTCAGAAAGACCCTTGGACCTTAAACCCTGTTATCTAACTGGCGATGGCTCTCTTCTCATAACTTACCTCCCAGTGAAGGCTCTTCACTACTGGATGCATCCTCAAATACATTTTCCCTTTCCAGTCACTATAATTTTCACGAGCAGAGGGGCGTTGTTAACTCAAGTTTTCCTCACCAGACTTGACGTGGGCTGATTGCATTTCGCTACGTGCGCTCCTCCTGCTGTGTTGCCGCGAGAGTCCCCTGTCATTTCTGCAGCCCAGGCTGGCAGGGTGTGTGGCTTTGCAGCCCCCCTTTTTCCACTCTAGAAAGAATAGCATAGAACTGCTTTATGGATGAAAATAAGAGGCTTCCGTAATGAGAAATCCAGATTACTGCTTTCTGACAAGGAAACGAAGATAAACTTGGCCACCTGAATCCTTCCTCCAGCCTGCCCTCCCTCCATCCCACCTTCCCCACTTCTGTCTTTTCTGTATCTTTTTTGAGTGTGTGTCACTTGAAAAGCACAGCTCTACAAACAGGATGAAAATATGTGTAAACATTGAAAGATTCATTAATGGATTTAAATGAGGTATTTAGCCAGAATGAAGTGCCTTTCAAATGTTTCAACAACTCATTGAACATTTCTGTGCTATACTCGGCAGTCGGGTTTGGGAGCCTTTAGAATGGAGGGTCCAGGGCCGAGGACTTGCTGGGAGGAAGTGCATTTGGTCCTGGGGCCAAAGGGGGAGACCAGGTAAGAGGAGGAGTCCCGGCCGAGGTGAGGGAGTGGCTCTGGGACAGGGACGTAATCTGGTGGGAGTACTTAGACAATTCTGGGGAATGTTGAACACAAGGGCTAAGATAAGTGATGACAGAAAGGTGTGTGGTTTCAAAAGCAAAAACTCTTCCTTTCTCAGTTTGGGATGGAGCCGGTCCACCCAGGACAGCGCTGGTGTCTGTAACCGGGAGAAAACCAGACGTCATGACTGTGTGAGATAATAGAAAATATATAGGTCTGTCTCTGTCCCTGGCTCCTGGCTCCTGAAACCCTTGCACTGTCCTGAGTGACCGGAGCACTAAGGAGCATCTTTTGTTCTAATATTTGGTCTTTGACCCCAGTTCCCAATGCTGTGTTCCTGGGTTCTTTGGAATTTCCTAGGTGACAGCCGTGTCTTTTGCTCTAATGAGGTGACTCTGGGTGGGCTCCTGGGTGGGCTGGTCATCACAAAGACCAAGCCATGATTGCAAGCTGGGGATTATCAGCCCCACCCCCATTCTCCAGAGACAGAAGCGGGGGATGGAGATGGAGTTAATAATTCATCATGCCTGTGTCATGAAATTTCCATAAACATCCCCAAAGTAGGGGGTTCTAGGAGCTTCCAGGTTATTGAACATATGGAGGTGCTGAGAAAGTGGCACCCAGAGAGGGCATAGAAGCTCCGTGCCCTCTGCCAATACCTTGCCCTCTGAGTGGCTTCCATCTGGGTGCCCGCCTGTATTCTCCAACACATCCGTTTATAACAAACTGGTAAACAGTAAGTGACCTGTTTCCCCGCATTCTGGGAGGAGCTCTGAAAACTAAATCAGACCCGAGGAGAAGGTCTTGGGAACCTACAATGTGTAGCTGGCTGGTCCATCGGAAGCACAGGTGTCAGCCTAGGCTTGTGACTGACGTGCCAAGGGCAGCGGGCAGTCTTGTGAGACTGAGCCCTCCTTAACCAGTGGGATCTGACCCTGTCTCCGGGTCAGAATTCATTTAATTGTAAGACACCCAGCTGGTGTTGGGGAAGCACTTGGTGTGGGGAAACCACCCGCCCCCAGCATCTGCTATCCGAAGAGTGGCGAGGGAGGTGGCAGTGTGAGAGCAGAGGAGACACACGGCAGGCAACGGGGTTTTCCGAGCTGAGTGACCCAGGGTGGAACAGAGGGCAGTGTTTGCAGAAGAAGGCTGTCACAGCCGGTGACTGTGGACCCCAGCTTTGCTTGCCTGTCAAGCTGCCTAACCTTTAGCAAGTGACAAACTCTCCAAGGATCAGTGTCCGTATTTGCAAAATGAGAATATTATCACCTATTCCACGTGATTATTAAAAGTATTAAATGGGAAGCTGTATTTAAAACACAATGCACCTAGAATTATTAACATCACTAGGCAGGTTTTTTTTTTTCTTTTATCAAGGTCATATTATGGAATTCATAGGCTCTGTAGGGCTTTTTTTCTCCTTTCCCCCTCAGCCCTCTCCATTTTGTAACTCGCTCTCTTCCCTGGAAGGAAGATGGGGAGGAAGTAAGTGGAAAGGGTTGCGATGAAAATCTTTCCAAGTGAGTAGTGAATGGCTGATGTTTAATGGTTAAGAGACACAAAGACACAGGAAGCACATCTTAGGGAAGCGGTGTGGCCCCAGGGAAGCCTGTGGTCCTTTAGTCCTTGTGCCTCAGTCTGGGGTCCAGGTGCCACAGAATCAACAACCGGCTCCCAGGACTGTCGGGACCTCATTCTGCACCTACCAATGGTTTGCAACTGAGCGTAAGGTGCTAGCTGTCCTAGGACACAGAGAGGCCACGTGGTGTCCCTTGCGAGCAGGTGGTTTTGCAAGGCAATGGCACTTTTCGATAATGAGTAGGTGATGGCAGGAGGCAGCAGGAAGCTTGGGAAGGGCGGCCAGAAGTGACCGATCTGGACAGCGTCGAACCGTGAGAGCTCCCTTTGGACGCCCACTCATCAACACTTCTGCAGTGCCCACTATGTGAGTCATCGACGTAAAACACTGGGCTGCTTTCGTTGTGAACGCTGGGCTGTTTTTTTCCCCTATCTTTTCTGTCTCAATCCAGAGCTAGTGCATAGGGGCTTTAAGACAAAAAAAGAAAAAGCAAGGCACGGGGTGCCCACACAAGACCGGCCGCGCACACGCACGGAGTTGTCAGAGGGATGACCTTCCAGGCGGTGTTCGTGGAGATCTCTTCCTACCAGGCCTGGCACTAAACACTGGAAGAAAAACATCGATGAATAAAACATGCTTTTTGTCCTTGAGAATCTCACAGTCTAGTGGGTAAGACAAACCAATGAGGAAATAAGAACAACATGAAGTGATACATTTTGAAACAGAGAGGGAGGGAATGTGCAGGGGAGAAATCATGGCTGCCAAGCAAGACCGTGGGAATCCAGGACTCTGGCTGCAGCATTGGACCCAGGGCCGGAGGGCGTGTCCGGGCCGGAGGGCGTGTCCGGGCCGGAGGGCATGTCAGGGTCCGGGGAGGCCTGGAGCCTGGCCAGGAAGGGCATGGGGCTGCAGTAGTGGACTGGGGGTTTGGAGGTCACTGAGCAATGCATCAGGCTTGTTTATAGATTTGGGATGTTTTATTTTATAAGCGAAGAGCCAGTCACTTACACATAGTGTGTAAAAATCACAAAGGCCAGGAAGATTAAGCGACTTAGAAACATTCAGCGAGAGACTTCCAGAACTAATGATAGCCAGGGCTCTGCAGCCAATGGCAGCCATTCAAAGGCAGATCAGCCTGGGATGTCAACTCTTCCACTCTTATTCCTGTAACAGGTCTGCTGTGTCAGATATTCTGCCAGTGTTGTATAAATGTGTACTGTTACTACTAACAAAAACATGTAGCCCTTGCTGGTGTGGCTCAGTGGATTGAGTGCTGGCCTGAGAACCAAAGGGTTGCCGGTTCGATTCCCAGTCAGGGCACATGCCTGGGTTGCAGGCCAGGTCCCCAGTAGGGGGCATGCAAGAGACAACCACACATTGATGTTTCTCTCCCTCTCTTTCTTTCTCCTTTCCCCTCTAAAACTAAATAAATGAAATCCTTAAAAAAAATCTAAACAAATTTCCTGCACAATTCCAGTGGCTGCTCCACCTGTAATATTTTCCGTCTTGCCTAAACCTCTCCCCATTCCGTGGTAACCGGGAGATCAGTTAAAACGTGGAGATTTGGGGAGACGGGGAAGGAAGTTCCATGCCCTTGTGTGGTGGGGACCCTCTGGAGGCAGAAGACAAGCCAAGGCGAGAAGCGGTGTCCCAGCGTCCCAGGCACGGCCGGCGTATACATCACAGCACTTGGTCCACTGACGTCCACTGCTCTTTTCTCTCAGCGGCAGCACTGGCCCAGCTGGGGGGCAGCTGTGTTTCCTATCTAGGGAACCAGAGCATGCTTCCAGAGGTTGAATATCTTACTCTGTTCCCTCCGACAACCCCCATGTGACCAACACTCATGAAATGAGACTTCAGTCATACACCGCAAGGAAATGAATTTGACGTCAGATCTCAAGAGCAACGCAAATGCAATTCTCCAGAATCAGCATTTGGGAAAGAGGCAACCTCCCCCAGTCCCTACCCTCCAAGACGCCTTTCTCTAGATAATGCATCCATACTGTTCTGTGTTGATTTTGGCAAAGGGAAATAAAGAGCCCACATGATCAAAATAATTGGGTAAACTCTCTTTGTCCACAGGGAGACATAAGGTTCTGTCTCAGAACCTGGCAGAAAACTCTGCTAACAGTTGGTGTTTAATAAATGCTGATTAACTGGGATGGCCCTGCTTTTCTACCGAGGTTTGAAAGAATTTGTTTTTCTTGCTCACACAAGCTACTGCAAACAACCACGTTGTCCACAGGGGCCCCTCTTAGCAATAAATATTATTGAGCTACAACTAAGTTCAGGAAGCAATGATGTTTGCTAAAAGATGAGTAGGTGAGAGTTCCTACTTTGGAATTAATAAACTTAATAGATAATCAGTAAAACACCTACTGGATAAATTAAGGGTATAATATAGTGTAAGGTGGTAAGTGCTATGGGAAATTTATTAGGCAGGAGGGGCTGGATTGACATTTTAAATACTTGCAGGGAGTAGGATAGACCTCATTTAGGAGGTGACAGCTGAGCAAGGACTTGAAGGAAGCGGGGGTGATGGACACGAGGATGTGGCAGACAGCATCCCAGTTAGAAGGGACAATCAGGGGACAGATGTCAGGACGATTCTGCAAGGAAGGCGGTGTGACTGGAGCAGGGGAGGAGCTTTTGGAAGAGATGTCCAGACTGAAGCTGGAAGCCAGTTCCCGCCGGGCCCTGTGGGCCACGGGAAGGGCTTTGGCTTTTGGTCCGCGTGAAATGGGAAACCGTTGCAGGAGTTTAAACAGAAAGATGATGCGACCTTCCTAAATCCTGAGAAGATTACTGTGGCTGTTGAGAACAGACCCCAGGGAGGCGGAGGTGAAGCCAGGGGACCTGCTGGGAAGCGTCGCAGTGGTCTAGGGAGAAGAGCGTGGTGGGGCCTGGACCAGAGGCGGTCAGGCGATGCACGCGTTTTGAGGATAGAATGTTATAGGATTTCAGAGTGCGGAGGCTGGCTTCAGGGTGTATAATTTGAGAATGCTTCACAGAAGAGGCGGAACCTCCGCTGGCCCTTTACTTGAGTAAGATTTGTGACAAAACTGGTGAAAAGCAACAGGGAAGGTACAATCAGCTTTTAGAGAACAGTAGGCAGACTAGTTTGGCGGAGTTAAAGGTTTAGGAAGATGAGTCATTCGCGATTGGAACATGGAAAGGCCAAAACACGTTGCCTTAGGGATCCCTGTTGAACGAGGGCTCTGGGTGACCCCGCTTGTGTTGTTGTCCAAACCCAGCAATCTCGGAAAGGGCACATCAGGCCAATGTCACTTTCCCAAAATCGTCGTCCACAGCAGGGTTGACGGACGAATGGTTTGCTGGCCTCCTCCTGAGCACTGCAATGGGCTTCCTCCTTGTTCAGAGTAGCTCCGTCACCTGGGGGCGTTTTTTGTTTTCAGAAGATTTCTCAGCGTTGGGCTGAATCTGCCTCAGGTAACTTCTAGGCTCTGCTCGAGCTCATTCGCAATTACCAGTCACCAGCTCATTTATGCAGGAGACCTTTTTTTCACTGTTAACTGATACAAAATAAGGAAGAGAATCAACATTACTCCGATTTCTTCTTGGGACTACTGGGAAGGTTACTTTATGTTAATTACCTCATTTAATGATCACAATAATCCTAGGATAGAGCAGGCTCTCAAATCAAACCGCCGCACCTCATGGAGGGTGTGGATGTGAAATGAGGAAGGGAGGGTGTCCGTCAGAGCACATGAGGTCTTCCCCTAAGGGCTTAGAGCTATCCCAAGAAAGAGAAAATAATTCAACATTTTCTTCTTCCTTCTTCTGCTTCATTCACCTGTTGTGTGGTGTGTGAAGGACTGGTTGTTAGGACAGGCCCAGCGACACCGGGCATGGGTCATTTGCTCACAATTACCTCTGGCCCACACCTAAGGGGAGAGGAGTGGATGTGAGGGTATTCACGAGGTTTGTGCACATGTCTGTCTGGTTTACCGTGTGACAAAGAAGAGAAATATTTGGGCAGCGGCTCCAGAGAGAGTAGTTTCAAGAGCCAAACGGAGTGGCTGGTCAGGGACCGGAAGCCTTGCCGAAACCAACAGTAGATTCCCCTGCGCCCATTTCACAGAGGAGGGCGGCAGCCAGGGTGGCGAAGGAGAAGCCTCTGCCAAAGCGTGTAAGCGGAAGAGCCTGGGGAAGTGAGGCTCTCCCCAGCCCTGAGGACTTCCGTGGTTCCCGGGGCGCTGCGCTTGGTGCCAGCCGGGCACCAGGGAGGGCAGGGCCAGACCCAGAGACTTCCTCCCCTGGCAAACAAGCCCAGTGGGAGGGGTCTAGGAGTCAGAAGGGGAGGGATGCCGTGAGAGATCATAGGGCGCGAAATTACTTCTGTCTAGATTATTTGGAGGTTCGGATTCTTGATAAATGGAGAAGGTCAGGGTGAAGAGAAAATGCAACGGAAACTACAGGCGGTGTAAGCGTGTGTTTCCACGTGGCTCACGCTCAGAGCTCACGCAGGGAAGTTATGTGAAGGAAGCTTGAAAACTGCTGCTGGGGCCCAGCCATGACGGGTCGCAGAGGACTTGCTGGATTTGATCCCACAGGTAACCGAGGGCTCCTGGAGGTTTTGAACATTGAGCAACTTGGTCAAGGCTGTCTGTGCCTCAGTTCTGGCCTCCAGGGCCCAAGGAATAACTTTAATCTCTCTGTCCAGTATGGTCACTAAAAAATGTGTAAGATGGATGGTCTCTTCTTCTATGTCTTATCTGGAGGCTAAGCATCTCCACTTCTTAAAAAAACTCCTGTCTTTAAGGCGTGCCTTCAGCCTCCGTGGTGTCCTGGTCACTCTCCCCAGAACATTCTAGAGGTTATCCGCAAGCAATGGACAGTTATTCAAGTCTTACACTACGCCATGTGGTATGATGAAGATTTTAAATGGGTTATCTTCTGTAAACATCATGGTAGCTCTGTGATGAAAGTGGTGTTTTATCCTCATTTACGGGTGGGAAAGTGGAGGTTTGCAGAGGTGAAGTTGCCCAAGGCTGGCGCATGCCGGGGCGGGATCCACGCCTACGCCCTCTGCCTGCAGAGCCCACATTCCCTGACACGGCCCCACCTCCCTCACCACACCCCTCAACAACAAAGAGACTCCCCGGGGCTAGAACCCAGAGCACCAAGAGCGTTTCCTTTCCTGGACCTCAGATTCCCCGCCATCCAATAAGGGGTTCGGACCAGAATCTCTCTAAGGCCCAGTTCTGACATGCCGTGGCTTTGTTTGTTACGTGAGAAGTTGCAGGGTAATTGGGCCACGGTGGTAGCAATTGCATTCATTGGACTGACGCTGCCAGAGGAGGCAGCGGAGTAAATCCTCAACCCGGGCCGTTCTTAGGATTGCCCGGGGAACAGGCCCCATCTGCCTTCCAACACCTTTTTTCACACCAAACCAGAGATAGTAAACAGGTCCTGTAGGATAACGGACACCACGTGTTTAAAGCACACTTTAAATCAGATATAATCTTAGGCCCGCAAGGCATTTTTCTTTTTTAATAATTATAATAGTAGTAATAATAATAATTTATTGATGACCGAAGGGAAATATGCTTCTCATTGGTACAGAGGAAGAGAAATTCAATAACCTCTTTTACCTTTTAGCACTAAAAGCTTGAGTTAAAATGATCGAGTACTGCGCTATAAATATAAATATAAAAGGCTTTGAAAAGATGAGAAAATAATCCCAGGCATGCTGAAAGCAATGGGGTTTGCAGGCTGAGTGTGACCAGATGGGACAGGCAGGCTCCCCTAGAGACAGTCTGGCTCACTCAGGTCGACCTTTGTCATCAGCCAGGGTGAGACGGACAGCCTGAAAAGTGTGGCAGCACGGCCAGGTCCTAGTAGCACTGTGGTCTCCCAGGGTCTTCATCTTCCTCCTGGGCCCGACCGGTCCCCCTCTAGCCAGACCATCCTGACCCGCTGGGCAATGTGGCAGAGCTCCCAGGCCTGTTTAATGAGGGCCATGCTTCTTCCCCTTCAGTCTTCTGGCCTCAGGATCCAGCCTCTTGGGTCATACTTCCTTCAAAGTTCCAGGCCCGCTTCTAACAGTATCGAGCCTTTGGGGCTCCTGCAATACTTGTGGGGTGGGATTCTCTGTTCTGGACCCTCCCAAACAGCCCCAGCCCATTGTCACTAACCAACACATGGCCCCTCTCACCACACAGGTTGTCATCTCAGTTGTCTATGTGCTGGACACTTAGTTTAGAATCTGCAGCTGAGTTGGGCCCAAGATATCTGGTCCTCCCCCCCTCCTAGACGGAGGGGAGAGGGGCCAAACTGGGGACAGTTTCATAGGCATAAAAGCACCTTACCTGAGACAGTGACGTGTCTGAGTTAAAGGGAGAAGCCTGGAAGGCATGTCTCGCGGATGGTGCTGAGCCCAGAGACAGGAAACGCACCTCAAACCAAGTCATCCTCGTTTCAGGGCTGGGTGAGGACCGGGGGTCGGGCGCAGAGCCAAACAAAGTCTGTCAGAGAGAGAAGAGGCGAAAGAGCCAACAGTGGGTGGCTGGAGGCAGCCGAGAGAAACCTGGAATCATTGCCTACAGACAGAGGCGAGCCCTCTCAGCGGGGACTTTGGCATAGGTTCATTCATATTTGATGGGCCCTCTAATTCAGTGGCTGCATTCTAGGGTTCTGAGTCAAACAGATGGATTTGCATCCTGGCTCTACTAACTGCTAACAATGCTGTGTTTGTTCCAGAATTTCTACTCAAAATGCCCAAGGGGAGCCATCTGGTTGAAATAAGGGCTTGGGAACTTTTCTTCAAGCTGCTGTGGTTTGCTACTCTAAGTAAGACCGAAAATAACTCAGTGTTCCTGTCTAGGAATGCCCGAGGGTGGGATGGTGGAACAGAATTAGTCAGCTATTGTCCCAATAATGCTACATAACAAACAGCCACTCGATCCCAATGGCATATAGCAATAAGCTTCTATTTTATGGTCACCGGTGTGCAGGTCGGCGAGGTAACCCTGCTTCAGGCTACAGATCCGCTGGTCACTGGAGCTCAGCCCCTCTGTGCTATGCTAGGCCAAGCCCGGCTTCGGGCAGCGGACTGAGTCCATGCTTTCTTGGCCTGTCTTACAATTTTCTTGATCTAGTGGCTACCTGAGGCATAGGTCATTCATGGAGAAAGGCAAGGGCGAGGGGTAATCCCAGGCACACGAGCACATGTCCAGCCTTTCTTCAAGTCACACCCACTGGGCCAGGGGCCAAAGCAGGTCTCAGGGCCAAGTGCAAAGTCAGATGATAGAGACGTGCATTTCCTTCACTCTGGTGCTACGGGAAGACAGTGGGTGGGAACACAGCCACCAGAGGGGAAGAACTGAGACCCAGTCCCCTCCGATATAACTCAGAAGAACACGGATGGCTGCTGCGTGGACTCCGGAGCCAGACACACGGGGTTCAAGTCTCGGTTCCAGCTCTGACTAGCTGTGTGTCCCTGGACAAATTACTGTTTTGTGCTTCGGTTTCCTCTTCTGTAAAAGGTGAATAGTGATCGTGGTGGTGCTTTTTCCACAGAATGACTGAGGCATGAAATCAGTAAATATCTGTAAAGCAAGTAGACCGTCACCCGGCATAGGCCTTGGTAGATGTGCACGGCAAAGCTCGAACTCCCCCCGGACATCCACTCTGAGCATATTGCTGTCCCTCTGGCCCCTCGCCCGGTCACCTTTCCTTCCTCCCCGTGCAGCTGAATTCTTGCCCTTTAGCCTGTGCTGACCCAGCCCTGCCTGCCCCTCCCCCACACGCCCCACTGCCAGGACACATTCCCCGAGAACACCACCCTCCTCCCATATCTGCATTTCCTCAGCTTTTCTTCACTTCCAGTCCTTTTTCAAAGATTGACAAGGCTCCAGGGTCTAGGATTTGGGAGCAGGTAATAAGCAAGAGGCCAGAGGCTGACTTCCTGAAAGGAGGCACGGGAGAGAAAGTCTAGAAGCGCAATAATACGGTGGGGGTGTCCCGAGCTCCATGAACCACGGTAGATGCTGCAGTGACAAAGCTGATGGAGCTGGGTGCTGGGCGGGACCTGGAGCCCTGGGAGCTGTTGGGGTCGCCGGAGCTTCACTTGTGTGCTTCCTGACCCTCATCTTCATCATCCTAGCTTCCGTCTTTCAAAGTTTGTTACCGACAACTTTGTAAATTAGAGTCTGTGCTTTGCATCTTCCTCTACCTGCTGTTGCCTCAGACCATCGACTCCAGCGGGCCAGAGTTTATTTTATTTTGCGTTTGCAGCACCCTCCCACCTTCCCGACACTTCCACCCCACTCCGCATGCCTACCAGGAACCTCTGTGCAGAGCAGGAGCTCTTTTTACTGCGTTAAATGTTGCATCAGCCCGAGGGAAAGGCTCTCCTAGGGTTACTGTCAGGGACGAGTGACGAAGCCGGTTTCTCCACTTCCTAGAATACCTTGGATGCCAAGAGTCACAGAACAAATCCACACAGACAGATGCACATCCCCGCGCTGAAACACACACTGCGCGTGCGCACGCACCCCGCTCTTAGGAGGATTTAATCGCCTTATTTAGCCTCTGGACCACCAGCATTTGGGGCAAAGATAATGTGAAAAAGGAAGGCTGAAGAAAAGAATTTCTCATTTTAAACATCACAAGCTAATTCCATTAATTATGTTGCGATGCAATTAAGCATTTCATTTCAGAGCTATTAAAGCTTAAATTATTTATTAATAATTACAGATCATTACGTGACAGTGTTCACTCCACAGAGCCGGTGATGAATAATTTATCAGCTTTCATTCACATGGCTCTCTCCGCACAGCCCGGCCTGGGGGGCGTCTGTATCTGTGTGTGTCAGCTTGTCAACAGAGGGGCCATTTGTGTGAAACCGCTCTTCGTTCTCTTTCTACGGGATCTTCCTGAAGCCTGAATGCCATTGAAAACTTCTCACTCTTAAAAGTTTTACAACGTAGATTACAGGGGAGAAAGAAATAATGGTGGCGTTCTGCTGATAAAACGGTGCATTTCTACTCAGTTCCCTGAGAGTAATAAATGTAGAGAGTTACATTTATTTCATTCCAGAAGCTTTTTCTTACTCTCCCCTCCCCCATTTCAGGAACTTTAATAATTATTCTTCCTGCAGTATTGCTGTGTACAGGCATGAGCACGAATTAATACTTTTGTTTCAATGCTGTTTCAAGATTCTTTTTAATCAAAACTAAAACAAATTATTAAAATTTAAATGCATAAAATGAATTTCAGGACGAATGAGTGAAAGCTATAATTGACAAATGGATACTGATATTACTTAGAGAGAGATAAAAACCAAAGGTGTCATTAGTGAGCCTAACCAGTCAATTTTACTTTATTTTTAAAAAAGATTTTATTTGTTTATTTTTAGAGAGTGGGGAAGGGAAGGAGAAGGAGAGGGAAAGAAACATCAATGTGTAGTTGCCTCTACACTGGGTACCTGGCCCGCAGCCCAGTCATGTGCCCTGACTGGGAATTGAACTGGTGACCCTTTGGTTCGCTGGCCGGCATGCAATCCACTGAGCCACACCAGCCAGAGCTTAACCAATCAATTTTAACATCATTCAGAGCGGTGCATCCTAATGCTGTATCTTGGAAAAACTTCAGTGGATGTCATTAATTACCCGCACAGGGAAATTACTCAAGGCGTATCCACCAAGACCACAGTTACACGCAAGTAGCTTAATCACAAACTATCCACATGGACATGATATGGTGACCTATTTCAGGAGTTTAAAGTGGAGGCCATGTCTTCATTTGACAGATTTTTTTTTTTTAAGTTATGCCAACACTGTGCTGGAGATACGGCTGTAAGGAGGCTGAGGCAAGAGACTTCAGTGGATTCAAAACACAATTTCCAATAGCTTTATAATATGCCTTTTTTCAGTTTATCTTCCATCATTTCTCTATCTTTTGGTCAATTTCCCAGGGATGAGACAAGCTTTCCATTCCAAGCAAAATCGATTTCTGATACAAAAATCAATCAGTTTTCGGCTCTGTGTAGACCCACTGTTAGCTCTTCACGGCTCTCTGTCTTTGGTGCTGCGGATGGGTTCAGGTGCTTAAGGAGAGCTGACTTCGTGCACATTCTGCCAGACCTTGGGCAGGGCAGAGGAGGGAGACGGATTTTCCGAGCGATTATAGCCTTTTCTCAAATACCAGCAGCTTCAGATCTTTCAGCACCCACATCTGGGCGGGGCCCCCCATGCTGTGCTGCCGTCTCTCCTGCCACAGACCAACTTCCAGAGAGAAAATTTTTTCCTGTGGTAAAATATACTTAACATAATATTTATCATTTTAACCATTCATTAGTGTACAGCTCCGTGGTGTTACATACATTTACAATTTGTGTGAGCATCGCCACTATTTATAACCAGAAATTTTTCATCATCCTCCAACAAAAACTCTGTATCTATTGACCATTAACTCTCATTCCCCTTTCCCCCAGTCCCTGGCAAATCCTAGCTTACTGTGTGTCAGCATCAAATTGCCTATTCTAGGTACCTCATGTAAGTGAATTAACAATGTTTGTCCTTCTGCGTCCGGCTTATTTTGTTAAGCATAATGTTTTTAAGGTCCACCCCTGCTGTAGCCTACATCAAAGTGTCACTCCTTCTTCAAGACCGAATAACATCCACTGTAAGCATGGGTCACATCTTCTTTATCTCCTGTTGGACATAGGTTGTTCCCACCATTTGGCTTTGTGAGTAATGCTGCTATGAACCTTGGTGTATAAATCGCTATTTGAGTCTCTGCTTTCAAGTCTTTAGGTGGAACTACTGGGTCCCACAGTCGTTCTATGTTTAACCTTTTGACAAACTGCAAAACTGTGTTGCCATGGAGGTCACAGCATTTTACGTTTCCACCAGCACTACCCAGGGTTCCGGTTTCCACCTCACATCCTGTTAGGAGGTGCGTAAATGTTTACATAACTGTTATAGTTTCTTGCTTTATCAAACCTTTTGTTAATATATAATATTTTTCCTTTGTCTCTTACAACTCTGCTTGATTTAAAGTCTACTTCATTTAATATTAGTCCAGCTTTCTTTTAGTTACTATTTGTGTGGAATATCTTTTTCTGTTCTTTTGCTTTCCATCTATTTTATCTTTGGACCTAAAACGAGTCTCTTATGAATAGCACAGAGTTGGATCACATTTTAAAATTCATTCTGCCAATCTCCTTTTATATTGTGAAGCTTAATCCATTTACATTTAAGCAATTACTGATAAGGAGGAAATTACTTCTGACATTCTGAAATTTGCGTTATTTCACCCTTATAACTTTTGTCTCTTATTTTCTCTGTACTGCCGCCTTCTGCGTTCAGTATTTTTTTCTTTTTCTTTTTTTTGCAGTGAAGCATTCGATTCCCTTTCTCACTTCCCTTTGTGTGTATTCTGCAGATATTTTCTTTCTGGTTACATGGAGATTACATTTATGAGCCTAAAGTTATAATAATCCAATTTGAGTTTATAGCAACTTTAATAGCATACCGAAACGCTAATGGTATGCGGCTTTGCCTCTGACCTCTTCTTGTTATTGATATTATAGGTTAACATCTTTATATTTTGTGTGCCCAATAATGTCAATTAATAATTATTTTATGCATTTGTTTCTTAAATTATGAGAGAATTAAAAGTGGAGTAACAAACCAAAATTACAACATTTGCTTTTATAATTGCACATATACTTACCTTTACCAGAGATTTTTATTTCTTTATGTGGCTTCAAGTGACTGTCTAGTTCTTTTTATTTTGACCTTCAAGGGCTCCAGTTAGGGGTCAGATCAAGAGGTAATATACTCCCTGAGCTTTTTGGAACCTGAAAATGTCTTAATTTCTCTCTCATTTTTGAAGGGCCATTTTGCCAGATATAGAATTTTTGATTGACAGGGTTTTGTTTTGTTTTGTTTTACTTTGTTTTGTTTAGCACTTATAATAGATCAAACCACTGCCTTTGGGCCTCCACAGTTTCTGATGAGAAATTGACTGATAATGTTAGTAAGAATCCCTTATATGTGGAGAGTCATTTCTTCTTTGCTGCCTTCAATATTCTTTCTTTGTCTTTGGGTTTGACAGCTAGTCTTGGTGTGGGTCATTTTGAATTTATTTCACCTAGTGTTTGTTGAGTTTCTCAAATTTGGGAAGTTTTCAGCCATTATTTCTTCAGATATTCTTCCTGCCTCTCTCTCTCTCTCTCTCTCTCTCTCTCTCTCTGTTTTTGGGACTCTCACAATGTGTATACTAGCCCTTTTGATGGCATCCTCAGGTCCCTAGGTTCTGTTCATTTTTAAAATAATTTTGTCTTCCTTTTTTTTAGCTTCAATAATTTTAATTTTCTCCTCTTCAAGCTTACTGATTCTTTCTTCTGTTTGTTCATATCTGATTTTGAGCCACTCTGGTGTATTGTTCATTTCATTTATTGTACTTTGCGACCCCAGAATTTCTTTTTGGTTCCTTTTTATAATTTCTATCATTTTTATTGCTATTTCTATTTGTTCCTATGTCATTTCCCTGTCTTTGTTCTAAACTCCATTTTAGCTTGTTGAGCATCTTTAAGACAGTTTAAAATCTTTGTCCAGTAAGTGTGACATCAGGGTTACCGCAGGTACATTTTCTGTACATTAATTTTATTCCTTTATATGGACCACTGTTTCCTGTTTCTTAATATATCTAGTGATATTCTTTGTTAAATTTTTTGAATCTTACAATGTGGTAACTCTAGAAATCAGATCCTGTTCTTTTTTGTGTTTCAAAATTTAATATAAATGTTATTCTAATGCATGGTTCTTTCTGAAACTTGCTATTTATGGTGATTTTTATTTATTAATTTATTTTTGGCTCTGGATCACTGAGCAGAGGAAATACTTGAAAATCTTGAGTAGGAAATTGGTATGCCTAAAATGTGAGTTTGGGAAGATTAACCTGGAAGAGCAGTTTTGAGACCATTGTTTTATTGTTATCAGTGTTCTCTTTAAATTGGTTACTTTAATTTTTTCTCAATACAAAACATTAGTTATTTAAAAGAATCATACCTTAGACTCTCCATACTCATAATTTTAGAGCTTGAAGGGATTTTTGCAATCTGACAAGCTTAGGAAAAGTAAAAAAGAAAATTCTTTGAAGCAAATGGATACCAGCCTCCTAGCTTCTGTCTCGGATTTGTTCTTTTCTATCCTGCTATTTCTGAGTGGTGCAGTCCAGTATTATATCAATTATTCATCTCCATAGGGTGGAAGGAGGTGAGGGAAGAAATGGAAAGTTGGTGGAATGCATTTTGTGATCAGAATTTTAAGAAAGGCAGGAAAAATAACCGTTGCTGGCCTAGATCAAGGATCCACAGAGATTCCTATGTACAGGGCTGGATAACATTATTTTAGGCTCTGTGGGCCATATTGTCTCTGTTGCAGCTACTTGACTCTGACATTGCCGTGTGGACAGCAGCCTTCGACAGTATGTAAACAAACCGGCATGGCTGTGATCTGATAAAACTTTATATTCAAAAACAGATGGGGGCGGGGGGCAGATTCGGTCTGTTGGCTCCAGTTTGCGGACCCTGACCTATGAAGATGAACTCCAGAGTGAGGCTGAGAGACAGCAGTTGAGGGTTTCCTGGTGAACTTGGACTGTTCCCATTCTCTCTGGGTGGCAGCCTCTGGTGCTCGGTGAGGCAGTTAACACCGCCCTTCTTCATATGAGCTACGTGGGGATTCGTTACCGATGACAGGCACCTACGTTCTTTGACTACCACAGCACCAGCTACCTGGGCTTTTCCTTTTAAAATTACTTATTCTGGCTCACCAGAACTTTGACTGAATTGGTAGCTGTGTATAACCTATTTTCCTTACCAGTGTACCTAAAGGAGCTATTTTACTCCTGAACATTATACAAATTAACAATTACTTTCAACAGCATAAATATATATCATGTGAGTTTCCCCAGGGCCACATCATTTGAAAGCACAACCACAGAAAATTGGCCACAGTGATGGTATTCTCTAGTTTAAAGCCTTTTGTAGCAAAAGAGCTAGAGAAGCAGCTCTACAAATGTTAAGTATTTAGGGGACCCCAGGCTTGTCTAAAAGCTGTCCCTGTGTAGCTATTATAATCTTATATGTGGCCACTGGGTCACCTCTTATTTTGTTTTGTCATTTACCTCTGGTGAAACAGCCTTCCCTTTCATTGGAGCCTTAGGACTCTCTTATCGTGAGAACTTGACTCAAGAGCACAGGGGTGGAGTGGGAAGATAACACGAGTGGCAAGAACAGGGCTGCCTTTGAAATCTTCCTTCCTCCAGATCTTTAGGCCAGGTCCCTGGGTGTGGCAGGCAAGTCCTATGATCCACACAGGGTCATGGCAGAAGGCAATGGATACATCCAAACACGAGAAGAAAGTTTAATAAAGAGACTCTATACAGAGGTGCAACAGGGGTGGGACCCACGAGGGATACTGCCATACCTTTGGGACTGGCTGCCACACTTTGGGGCTTCAGGGGCCGGGGTAGAAAGTGATTGCTAGGACCCAAAAAGGGCACAATAGGCCGAGCTCCCAGGCAGGAGCTCCGAGCCTCCGGAGAGGATGCCGCCAGCCCGTGACAATGCGACGGGAGCAAATCTGGACCCCCTCCCACTCAGACTCCTGCACGTGCCTCCTGTTGGCCAAATCTTACCAGAAGTCAAGGGCCAAAAGGGAAAATCGTTGCAGTTCACGCTGATCAGTTTTCTAGAGTGCAGAGCTGGGCGAGTAAGTGCAGAGGGCAGATCTGGAAAGGCAGACATATGAGGTCTGCCCAGAAGGCATCCGGCCATGTAATCTGAAAAATAGAGACATGTATTGAAGACGACGCAAGATACGAGGAACATTGTACACAGGACAGTGACACCTCAGCCGCCTTCAAAGTAGGTACCTTGGGACCTCACACCGTTCTCCCAATTGCCATCACCTGCCCCATCCTATTTTCCTGAATCTCATTGAGAGTCTGAAATCTTTTCCTTTTCAAAGGTAATTTTAGTTTTTGGAAAAGCCAGAAGTTGCAGGGCACCAAATCTGGGTTGTAAGGGGGTTCAGACTCCTGGGTGATTTCATGTTTCACCAAAAAACTCTGCATGAGACATGATATGTGTGTGGGCACAGTGTCGTGATGAAGGTGCCAATCACCAGTTGCCCATAGCTGAGGCCTTTTGAATCATCTGAATAGTTTCTGCAGAGGAATGTTCAAGCTTAACGCAAAATTTGATACAGATTCGTTGCTCCACTCGCTCAGTCACTTTGAATGCAACGGCCCCACAGTGCACATGCTCACTGAGAGGTGTCTACCGCCCCACTGACTACTATAGCGAAGTTGTCTTTGCTCACGCACGTGCATTCTAGTCCACTCTCCTTGGTTGCCAGGGTACACTGATGTCACATGAACTGTTCTTATTATATCAGTGTTGGTTGGACTTTTTCCAGACAGACCTCATATGTCCAGCCCACCGTACTTCTCTTGTCCCAAAGTGTAAGCTCTTTTCTTGTCTTTTACTCTCTTTGGAGGGTTAAAAAGTTATCAGACCTTTGTCTCTCTTTTCAGGAAGGGGTTATCAGAAATGCATTTCAAAGTAGTGGTAACAAGTGGGTTCTGAAGCCGGACTGCCTGTCCTCAAACCCTGGTTCTACCACTTTCTAGCTGGGTGCTTGACAACTTATTTGAAATTTCAATGCCTCAGTTTCCTCATTTCCAAAGTGAGAATAGTAATAGTTCCTGCCTCATGAGGTCACTGACGATACATGAATTACCGGCTTGGAGCGCCTGGCACAGGGTAGGCGGTATAGACACAGGTTAACTCCTTTTCACGTAGACCCTGGCTCCTGCCACAGGGGGTCATTTGGACATGCACATCATACTAGTGACAAGCCTTGGGCTTACTTCTGGAAGCTTCGCTGTGTGTAGCATGCACTGACACACTACAATTAATATGCAGTCATCACAACCGTGATACCCTGATTCTATTTCTAATACTTTTTGACTTGAGATTTTTCTGTGGACTCTCTTTCCAGAGAAGCTAAGGGAACTGTCTACAGTCTAATCTCATTTGAGTCCTTTGCTTCACTTCGTTTCTCAGCCTCAGCTAACGTCCTGCTAATTCATGCTTTCCTTGTAGCAGGACTGTTTAATTGTAGAGAATTCTCAGCCTGTCTTCAGTGGCACAAGACCAAACTCAGCAATATCTGTAATGTTAAAAAAAATATTCCCAAAGCTTTATATATTCTGATTCTGATCAGCTGCTATATGTATGTGCGTGAAGCTGAAGTGTGAAGAGCTTCATTCCGCCTCGGCTTGAGTTCTCTGAGATGTTCAGCTCCAGCCTCCAGTTACTAACACAGACAGTAACTCCACGTCTGTCATCTTGAAGGGCTTGGAGTGGTGCATTAGTTAGTTATCTGTCGCTCTGTAACAAATTACCCAGACGTTTAGTGGCTTAAAACAATGATGCTGTATTATTTTACTGTTTCTGAGGGTCAGAAGTCCAGGTATGACTTAACTGGATACCTCTACTCTGGGTCTCTGACAAGGCTGCAGTCAAGACGCTGGCCAGGGCTGTGGTCGTACTGAGGCTCACGGGGGAAGCTCTTCCAAGTTCACCCCATGCCTGTCGGCAGGCCCGCGTCTGTGAGTCAGAGATATCGACTCCTTGCCGCACGGGACTCTCCACGGGGCGACTCACAACACGGCAGCCGGCTTTGCTCAGAGCAAGGGAGCTAACGAGCTGGAGGGGCGCCCAAGGGAGTCTTTTTTGTAACCTAATTTCAGAAATGACATCCACCTCCTCTGCCATGTTTGGCTGGCTTCAAGGAGGTCACTAAGTCCAGGCTGCACTCGGGGACAGGTCGTACCACAGGGGGTGACTCTCAGGAGGTAGGGGTCCCTGGAGACCCTCTCAGAGGCTGCCCACCACATGTGGCGTAAGGCGTCGTATGGGTGTCCATAGCTTCGGATGGGAGGGGAGCCCCTCCCAAGTTGGGTTCTACTGGAGAGACCCCTCTGGCTATTAGAAAATATTTCCCCATGGTTTGCAGCTACCCCAGCCATCTGGGGTTCGGTCTGTTACCTTTTTCACCCTCACGTGCGAACCACAAATACTGATGCTGGTTTTTGTCGATGCTGGAAATTTCAACCACCACCACGTTAGTTAGCACTTCTGTAGACTACTCTGCAACCCCTCTTCTGTCTCTAGGCTGACTCTGCCCTCTCCGGCCTTACCTTTCAAAGGCCCTGTCAGACTCTCGTTCAGTGTTCTTCCCTCCCCTCCCCGTGCCTCTGCTCATCCGTCTCCTGATGCATTGCAGCTGGTGGGTCTCTGGAGTGAAGGTTGTTTTTCCCTCCCCTGCTAACCAGTTGTCGGATTATATTCATTTGGGAAGCTGGATGATCCGATGGAAATCAGATGAGCTTTCGAAACTAGAAGGCTTGGCTTAAAATCCTGAATCCACCAATTATTCACTTCACCATTTAATTGTCAGAGGTAGGATTAAGGTGGAAAATGCAATGGAAGAAACAGTTGGGAAGCTTTGAAAACGAATCAAGGTGATTATTTATGTTGTAGAGACTCATCATAATATTTTCTGAAGAAAAGGAGCGAATTTAGGATGTTACCTCTGGCACAATTCCCTCCCTCCCTTCTTCCCTCCCGCCTTTCTCTCTGTCCTCCTTTCTCCCTGTCCGTGGAACGGAAAGAGCGAAGGTGCTTCTCCTGATCATCTCTCCGGGAGAATTGGTCCCCCCTTTGGGAACCGCCACAGCACTTTTTGTTCTTCTGCCCGAGCACCCCGATACCTTCAGCATGGTTACGAGTCCCCTAGTCTTATCTCACCGTGGACTGGGGTCCCTCAGCGGAGGTAAGGGGCTCTGTTATTAAGTGTTTCTGCATTTTTCATGGTATTACCACAAGGCATTACTTGTCGTAGATGCTCCATAAATGGCCGCTGAATTAGTCAATTAGGAAAGAAAAAAGAGAAGGGAAAAACCGAGGCCGTGGGATTGCCTCCAGTAGCCCTTCCCTCCTGGTCCTCATGCCATTGTGCCTGGACCTGGGGCCTCCCTTCCGTCCAACAGAACACAGAAAACATGGTGGGATGTCACGTCTGCTATAGGTGACAGAACGACAGCAGCTCCTTTCTCGGGGACGTGCGCTCTTGCTCTCCTAGCTTGCTTACCTTAGCGAGAAGCCCCCGGGAGAGGCCCCGAGGCCCACCCATGTGCCCATGACCACGGTGGTAAACTTGGAAGCAGATTTCTTGCACAGTCAGCCTCAGATGAGCCCAAGGCTTCTGCCAACGGCCTCGCCACAACCTCGATCCCCCAAAGGTTCGGGAGCCAGAGGCTCCCGGCGAAGCTGCACCAGATTCCTGACACGTGGAAACTGTGAGTGGCCAAAGGTCTGCTGTATGGAGCTGCTAAATTTGGGGCGGGAGGAATTTGTCACACAGCAGCAGATGACCCAGTCAGCGGCAAGGGTCGACCTGCCCTAACCGCCAGCGATTTCGGTTCCCGCTGCCAGCGCTCTTACCCTCGACTTCTCTCTGTTTTCTGTGTTTCCTGGGCCTTCCCCTGCGGGCCGGGTGGAGAGAACAGAGGATGTGGGTGCACCAGTCAGCTCCCCGGCGGTCCACGATGGCAGTGGCATGGAGACAGAGAGGTGGCTTTGGCTGCTGATAGTAAAAACATGACAGCAGCTCGATCGGACGGCAAGCCCCGCCCTCCCGCCGCCACCCCCCAGTCGCCCAGTCAGCGGGAGAGCCGGAATTTTGTGGTTGGCACTGGAGCTGTGTCTCTTCTGACTTCTGTCCTCTCTAGGGCTGTTCTCAAGGAACGCCCGACCTAGTTTTGCTTGGAAGCAAGTCATCCGTAGATGGTTTGGGGAGAGTGGCTTCATTCCACGCCACCCCAGCAGACAGAAGGACGGCCTGCCAGCTGTTCTCTCCTTGCATGGATGTTTTTCTTCAGCTTATGTATCTGTGTCCTTAGTGATGGGGGCCATGCCTGTGACCTTTTTAGGCATGGGTGCCATGCATCGAGTGCCTGAGAAGCACCTTTTGGTATAAGGAAACAGAGCTCAGTGGAGGCAAAGAAACCAGACTGGGAGAGATGGTAACGCCAAATGCCCCCGTCTTGGTCCGTCCTACCTATTTAGGAGAAGCTTACCCGCCAGGTGACCCAATCCCAAGGGAGGCAGATGTACAAGCCAGCTCCAAGCTCCCCGGTAGGGTTGTCACTCCCATGGGAAGTGGGAAGCCGCTTGCTCCATTAGCTAATGAGAGTGCCCACGGGGGGTAAACACCCATGAGACGGGCTTTCGGCCCGACCTTTTCTGCCGAAGCTGCTGTAGGCTGGCAGGCCCGGGAGGAGGGCCCGGGGTGCTGACAGAAAGGCCTGACTTCTGCAGCGAGGACCCGCGCGGACGCCAGGCTTTGGTAACTTGGCAAACAGAATTTGATGCTGTTTGAATTTGCAAACTAATGATAAGAAATAATTGCTAAATAGCTCAATAACTAACAGGAAATTACCCTTGTTTTTCCATAACAGTGCGGCAAGAGGATTCAATTAGGGCTACTGTAGATTAAAAAAAAAAAATGTTTGTTTACACGATTCATTTCCAACAGTGACAATAGATGGGAGAGAGGGGAGGGCTGGGGAAAGGGGGGCCGGGTGGGTTTAACGCCCTCCCTGTTTGCAGTCATCTGTGGAGGCAGATCCGGTCTCTCCATTCAGATTGTCGGGGATCCCTGAAGAGGCCGAGAAGAGGAAGGCCCCAGGGATAAGGTCTGACCCAACTGATGACAAGTTAAGTAGAGGTCCGTCAGAAACCAATGAGAAGAGGCACGTGGCCCTCACCCTCTCCCACCCCCACCCAAGTTGCTCTGAACAGGTGGTCCAGAGCTAGCGGGAAGGGTCCGCTGGCACCGAGTCGCCAGTAAGTACCGGGGGGCTGAACTTTCTCTACATTTGCCCCAAGTCTCCTTATCACTGCATCGTTTCTAGAATCAAATTACCCCTCCCTAGGACCAAACCTTGGTCTCGGGTTTCATTCTGAGGGACTTAGACTTGACTGAGAAAGGTTTACAGTTTTTGCCTCAAGGATGCTTGCAATTTGAGAAAGAGTTCTTAAAAACCAAAACTCTTTTGGTGGGGAGATAATTTAGTGCAAGGGGTCCTGCAAGACGCCCCCCCCCTCCAAGTTCATCCTGGGTCACAAGCTTCTCCGTCCCACTGGGCGCAAGAAGAGCAGAGAATCAGGGGTTGGAGAAAAGAGAAACGCTGGAATTCACTGAAAAGCCCCTTTTCTGACTTTGCTTAACATCTCTGAGCCTGAGTCTCGTTCCTGATGGGGCAGAAAAGAGGCTGACCTTGGAGAGGACAGGCTGAATTCTGACCCCCTGCTAGGTCACCTACTGGCTGTGTGACCTTGGGCATAGCAGTCAACCTCCCAGTACCTCAGTTTCCACTTTTGTAGAAGGAGGGGGCCATCATGCCAAAGATTCAGCGAGACCTGGTGAGTGTGACCGTACCCGACAGCACGGTGCCCGACTCAAGAGGCTCTGGATAAGGGGCAGAGCCTCATTCACCAGACATGGCTGCCGGGACCTCGGCCTCCCCAGGCCCTTCCGCCCACAGCCCACCAGTGCAGGAGCCCGAGGGCTTCGGGGCCAGCTGCAGAGTGTTTGACTCTCGGCTCAGCCTCTGCAACTCAACATCCAAAGAAAAGGATCCTGAGAAGGAGTCAATTCTCTTTGGACAAAATTACCTACTTAAATCAGAATCCTCCTCCTCCAACTCTCTCTTGATGAGTGACCCTAACATTTGAAGGACAGGGGAGAAATGGGAAGGCAGTGCCAGTTGGGCAGGAAGACGAGCTATTTTGGGCAGTTAGCGACTCAGAATCACCCTCCGTGCTATGAACACCAGATGGCAAGAGCCCTCCCCAGCCCCGTGGTTTAGGGTCTCACACAAGTGGGGCTCAGAGGCGCCAAGGAAACGATAAGAAAACTTGTCATCTTTAATACAGATAGCTTCCCTGGGTGATCCAAAGCACAAGTTCTTCTTTCCCCTTATAAATAAACCCAGGGAACCCAGCCGAGCCTGCGCCTGCAGCTCCTCCCTAGTTCAGGGAAGTGAATCGATGTTGCAATTTATTCCTCCTTATTGTGGGAGTTCTCAGAGCAGAAAGCTGGACTTCTATCTGCACATTCACATTCCATCGAATTCCATCCGTGTGCCCTTCCCACCTCCTCCTGCTCCCTGCCCCGCCCCCACCCCAGAGAGGCAGAGTCTGTGGGAGAAGGGGCTTGGTTTCCCTCCTTGAAACCCAATTACAGTTGGCTGTTGTGAAATTAACGTTCACAGCCATGAAATTATGCCATAGACGCTTTATAGAAATCACTCAATCAAACGGAGTGAAACCTTTTTTTATATGGTAATCATTTCCTACCATCAAGTTTCATAGAAAAGAACAATCTGATTGAACCACCTAGTTAAACTGTGTATGAAATTAGTCATTCTCACCGAAAACAGTGTTCGGCTGCCTTCGCAGACAAAAGCTAACAGAATCGAGGTGGCAACCGGCTAGGAAACGACAGGTCCTGTTCTGCTTAAATTGTACGCCTGCTCCTTTTACTACCGTAAGACCGGGACCCCTAGAGAAAATACGGGGTGTGCGTATTTTCTGCCTTTTCGCAAAGGGGTCCAACCGAGCGGCAGAACCAGGGCAAAGCTCTAGTTTCTGAACCTTCTCTTAGGGACTGGCAGCGTTGCCGTGGGTAGGTGACTTAGCCTCTCTGTGTAAAATCAGGAATCGGACTCCATCTCTACTTGGTCTCAAGCAATGTTATCAGGTGAAATCTGTTTCCGATTCTGCGGTGTGAAAGGGGAGCAGTTAAAGCAGCCTGCCTCCCTGGAGAGGCGAAGGTTGGGATGGGAAAAAATACAGGCGACGTCAAAGTCAGCTCCTTCACGGTACGGCGGGGCTAGATGTTAGGGGATGAAAAAAATTAAAGTTTCAGAAGATGAGAGATTTCTAATTTTCTTTGACTAAACAAACATGGATCTACTTCAGATGCGTTTTGTCGCATCTTCTTTCCCTTTGGAACAGCAGCTGAGACGGTCACTAGTTTATACCACGGGGCCTCCCTTCCCCCTTTGCTGAGTCTCAGAAGTTCTCTCCATCCCCGCTTGAGTGTCAGGAAGCCCCACTCACCTTGCTGACCCTGGGCAGTTGCTGGTGGGTCTCGGGGTGCACCCGGGTGTGCACGGGTGCCCGCTTTCCGGGTGTGTCAGGGACTTAGGCATGGCAGTTTCTGACTGCCCTCTTTTCCTTTCAGCAGTGTCGTTAGTTTCTGACATCATCTTATCGATCCCGATCACGTGGTCTTAGTGGGATTCCAGGTATTTTGGTAGTGACAGACTTCATTTTTCTCTCAAGTGTTTAATAGTTTTCAAATCAGTTTCATGTACCTTATCTCATTAAATTTTCTTACTACTCCCATTAGGTTGATACTCTTATTACTATTAAAAATGTTTTTTAAATTTTTCAGTTACAGCTGACACATAATGTTTTGTTAGCTTCAGGTGTACAACATAGTGATTAGACATGTTTATACCTTGCGGACTGATCCCCCCCTAAGTTTAGTACCCGTCTGACACCAGCCATAGTTATGACAATGTTGTTGACTATATTCTCTATGCTGTACTTGACATCCGTGTGACTGTTTTTATAAGTGGCCATTTGCACACCTTAATCCCTTCCCCTTTTTGGCCCATCCCCCCCTACCAGCACACCCTCCTATCTGGTGAACGTCAAAATGTTCTCTGTACCTAGGAGTTATTACTGCCAGGACACAGGGAAGAAAATAAAGGGGCGAAGGGATGACATGAGTTTGTTGAGCCACTCAGCCAGAGCACTGCCAGCCCAGGAGGAGGACTGGGAGAACAGCAGGGGCGAGGTGAGGACTCTGCCCATTTGCAGGGAGCTGAAAACAGCAGAAATCACAACGATATAAAGCGGACGCAGTTCCGCTGGGGGCTGGGCTGGGCTCGTCCTGATGGCTTCACTCACATGCCTGGGTCTCTGCTGGACCCTTAGCTCCTGGTGGTCGGCCTCTCTCCACAGGCCTCTCATCCTCCAGGGGGCCAGCTTGGACTTCTCTGGAGCACGGTGGTCCCAGATTCTTCCAAGAGTGTGAAGCTAGAAGCCGCAAGGCTCTGAAGCTTATACGGTACCACCCCCACCCTGATTTATGGGTCAAAGCAAGTCATGGGGCCGAGAGGGACAGGGGCGGCGGGTGTGGGAGCAGCGGCTGGGAATCTAACGGGCCTGGAGAACCAGGAGAGGGGAGATCCCAGCACTGAAAGCATTGCCTTTTGTGGGAACAGTGGCCACACGCCGACCTAGATTCAGGAGTGGGGACAGGCTCCACTTCTTGGTGGGAGGAGATGCAAGATACCGTGATTATGGTTTCCAATCGACCATAAACGGCTACCGGAAAGAGAGAATTTGGGCACATTTATGTACACCCACCCTGCACCTGCACGGACCCAGGTCTCTTGAGTAGACAGATAAACTCGGAGAGGAGGAGAGGAATAAATGTCTCGGGCATGTTCTAAAATGCAAGGCAGAGCCACTGAAACATTCCGGGCCAAGGGGACAAGCTCTAGACTAGGGTGTCTGAGTCTGGGGCCCCTGCTCTGTGTGGGCTGTAACCCAGCTGAATGAGCCAGACCGGTCCCTTAGCCGTCCGGGTTTCAGCCTGGTCTTCTTCTTCTTCTTCATTTTAAAGATACGGACATTTTTGTTTTTCGTTTTTATTAGTGCTATTTTTTATTTTTCCATAATAGTTGACCTTCGACATTGCATTAGTTTTAGGTGTAGAGCATGGTGGTTGGGCTTTTCTGTAACTTACAAAGCGACCCTACTCTTCTGTAATGAGAGTTTAAGGCACTGCCCAAGCTTCTCTGGGGACGGCTGGTGTGATCAAGTGAAATAGTGAGTTAGGCAATCCATAGAGAGTGTACAGCTCCTTACGCGATCCACAGGCTGTAAGACAATGGGCGAGAAGGAGGGGATGGGGCCTATTAAAGAAGCCAAGGCAGGCCTAATTAAGAATTACACCTATGCCCTGGCCAGGTGGCTCGGTTGGTTGGAGCATCATCCCATGCACCAAAAGGTCGTAGGTTCAATTCCCGGTCAGGGCACATACCTAGGTTGTGGTCAGGGTACCTAAGGGAGGTAACTGATTGACGTTTCTCTCTCACATTGATGTGTGTGTCTGTGTCTCTCTCCCTTGCTCTCTCTCTAAAAGTCAACAAACATATCTTTGGGGGAAGATTAAAAAAAAAACCACAAAAAGAATCACACTCATGTCTTGATGAGATCCTCTAGGAAGTTCTTGCCCTCCCCATACGTGCACCATCTAGATATGTAAGGCTCTCTGAGAATTTCCTGTACTCATAAATCTCATGGTGCTTCCTTAAGTGCTGCTCACGGTCGGCTAGACCAGTCTCATGGCTCTGGAGTCCGATGGCCCCTGGTTGGCATGCCAGCTCGCTGCTTACTCGCCAGACACCTTGCTGTGTAGCTTCTGTGAGCGCTGACTTCCGCTTCTTGAGGAAAACAGATTCTATCTCATGGAGGGATGACAGCCGCGTCAGGTGCTCCGGCAGTTCCTGGCACGTGGTGGGCTTCAGTGAATCCTGACTCTTTGACGCTCCATGAGCTTCCCAAGGGATCTGAGCCATGAACTTGGGGACTGTGGAGCCATCTGTTTTGGGGACCTAGGGAGAGGCCCCTGGTGTGGCCAGAGAAGGGAGTGACTTACCGAAGGACATTCGGTGGCCCTCGGTACTCCTTTGTTCACCACTGTTTCCAGCTTTTGTTCACCATCGTTTCCAGCTTGGTGCTGGCAAAAGGCTGGCACCCAGTGATATCTGCAGAAGGAACCAAGCCCAGGCGTCTGGTCTCCCGCCCTGTGCTCTCATTCTCTCTTGCTTATCTCGTCTATTTCTTTCTCGTGAGTCTCTCTGGCGCCGAAGACACAAGTGCCATGTCTAAGCAACAGTAAGAAGAACAGTGGCGCTTCATCCCACAGCGTACCTGACTTGTAAGCTCTCCAGGAGTCGGAAGTAGGGAAGAGCCTGCCAGTGGGATGGTCCCTCCTCCTAGATAACCTCTCAACTTTGGGCAGACCGCCTGAACCCACTGCTTGGTTGTTCACCTACATGATCAGAAACTGTACCTCTAAAGTGGTGTTTTTTGGTTTGTTTTTTGTTTTTTGTCTTCTCAGATCTAGCATTCCCTGAATCCACAAAAAATGATACAGTGTCATCTTCCTGGGGTTTGAGCACGGGGAAGGAGTGGGGGTGCAGGCTTTTCGGTGGTTAGCCCAGAGGGACTGCTGCCATCGCCAGCCCGGGCCCGGAAGCCATGAGGTTTCTCTAGACAGTTGAATTCGATTTCCTCTTGGCAACTCCGATCTGCTGCCCTGCCAGCCCTAGCTGCCCAGCTTGCGGCAGGGGGTTGCACCTGAACCCTCTCCTCCCGCCTGGTCCGATCCAACAGCCAAGCGCCCTGGGGACCCTTCCCCGGGGAGAAAGCACCCACGAAGCTGACAGTACTGTCCCAGGTCAGCTCCAATTTCCCGGAGCTGACCTGGTGAATGCTGCCTGTCCGAGAGCACAACAGTGGTGCAGGTGGTCGCGGCTCCGTGGGGGTCTTCTGGGAGTTATTGGTCAGGGCCTCTTGTCACTTCCGGCTCCTGGGGTGAGGAGTGGGTGTGAGGACGATGGGGCTGAGAGGGACAGGGGCGGCGGGTGTGGGAGCAGCGGCTGGGAATCTAACGGGCCTGGAGAACCAGGAGAGGGGAGATCCCAACACTGAAAGCACTGCCTTTTGTGGGAATAGTGGCCACACTCTGATCGTCTCCCCAGGGAATGGTAGTTTCCAGATCCAGGCAACCCCTCTGCTTCTGCAAGCACCTGCCCTGCAACCCCTCTCTGAGTGGACGGAAGCAGACAATCAGCTCGCAGGGCGATTTTGTTCAGCGCAGGGGCGGAGTGGGGTTGACAGCTGTGACCGGTGCTGCCCCTCCACGGCCTGGGTGAGTGGGAGGCTGTGCCAGGTCCAGACGTGCTTTTCCTGCAGTGGGAAGCGGCACCTGCTGTCATTGCTCACGCAGTACCATGCCCTTGGTGCCTGCGGATGCTGCTTCTAAGGGGAGACGGGTGCAGAGACTTAAATCCTGCAAAGAGAAATGATGATGCAGCCTGGAGGACGGGAAGGTTGGAATGGGACCTGGCGGTGGCCTTGCTCGTCAGGCGGGCTGGCCAGTCTACCTCCTTGGGGGGTGCTGCCAGTTATAGTGAAAGTTCCCTGTGCATGTGCAGAGGGAATGAGCGCCCGATTTCTTTCAGGCCCCCTTGTGCTTGTATCTAGCCAGAATCATAGGAGGCCCCTGATAAAATCCCGGAGGGACCAGAGGGTGACTGGCAATGTGACCAGAGGAAGGGCCACTGCGGGTGGTCTCGGACGTGCTGGCAGCCCTGCTCCTCCTTGGCACCCCTGTCATTAGAATCTGACTCTTTCTTTCCAGGAGTTTACTCCTGCGTTCCGAATGCCCTAGGACGGTGGTCCTGCCTCTCCTCTGTCGTGCAGTGAGCGCTTGAGCAATGACGGAGCCGGGACAGCCAGGGCCTGAATCACGGGGCGTCTCCACCTGCCTCCCTGAGGGTCTCAGCCAGCCAACCCCGGCCACTCCCACCCGACTCAAACCAGCTCCTCAGCAATGGCCCCCATGGGCCCCCACATTAGCTTTGGCCCCAGGACACCCAAAATCCACACAGAAGAACTTTCAGGAGGTTGCCCTCCCGGGTTGGATGTTGAAGAGAATCCATGCCCATGTTCCACACGGGGCATGGACGAGAGTAGTCCTTGCTGCGCTGTTCACAGAAGCAAACCCCGAGATGATGCAAGTGCTCCCCTGTGGGGGAGTGGGGGGCAAAGCCTGTGCATTGGTTCAGTGGGCCATCCTCTAACAACGACACGTGACAGCACGGCTGGGTCTCGGAATCTAATACTAACAGGAAAAACAAACCGCACGCAATTACATGCTGTTCTTCTTATTAACTTGTCAACGAATGATTTCTTTCTTTTTTTATTTTTTATTTTTAGGAAATACATCGATGTAGTGAAACCACATAAAAAAGAAGCCAGGATAAAGAAAAAATTATTCAGAAGGGTGGCCGCCCCTGTGGGGGAGTGGGAATGCGGGCGCCATATGTCTCCCCCCGGGTCATCGTCTTGGTCTGAGCTTTCGTTTTGGGTGGAGGATTTGTAGGTGTTTCGGTCACATTATGAAAACGAACTAACTACATGTTTTTTTAAAAAAGCGAACCATGCACAGGCCAAAAATAAGACTGTGCCGTAGCTAACATTATGATCCACCCAATTCTATGCATTTGGGATCTGCTAGGGGAAGAAATTCTCCCTGGAGGAGAGTATAAGGGAGTCTTAAAACATCCCTGAGAAAATGACAGAGCTGGCTCGGTGTTGGGTGTCCTTTCCACTCCCAAGGTGACAGGGGAAAACTGCTTTCGACTCCGTGCCAAGGTCGAAGTCCTTGCTCTCGGTGTGAGTTTCCTACTGCTGACATGACAAACCACCGCTGATTTAGTAGCTTAATGCGAGTTTACCACACACGTCCGCAGGACTCCCGTCTGACACCTGTCGTCCCGCTGGGCCGAAATCAGCATTGCAGCAGGGCGGAATTCCCTCTGGAGGTTCGAGGGGAGACCGTATTTCTTCGCCTTTCCCAGCGTCGAGGGGCTGCCAGCATTCCTTGGCGCCTGGGCTCCTCCTCTATTTCTGGCCCAGTGACCAGCACAGCTACTCAAGTCCTTTTTAATCTCTTCTGCCTTCCTCTTTCCCTTTGAAGGACACTGCGATTACACTGGGGTACCCACAATCCAGGAAAATCTCCCCATCTCAACACCCCGAGCTTAATATCCTCTGTAAAGCCCCCTTTGCCGTGGAAGGTAACATACTTCCACGTTCTGCAGATTAGATGTGGGCATCTTTGGGGTGGGGGTCAAGCCCCAGTGGAGACTCACCCGATCCGCTCATTTCCATGAAGAGTTCCCCCATCCCCTTTCCTCTGCTCCAGTTTCTTGGAACCAGCAGCTTCAAGGGCCCAGTCCTGGAGGGCAGGAAAGAGGAGTTAACAGACTGGTGAAGCAGAAGTGGGATGCATTAAGGGCTTGACTCCACTGCAGAAGTCACCAGCTCCTAAGCGAGGTCAGGTAGAATCCACGTCTAGCTCACGTCACTGAGCAGGGTATCGGAAGTCAGGGTCGCAGGACCTGGGCACACGGAGGCACGCAGCCTCGCTTTGGAGGGAGGAAGCCCTGAGGATGTAAATTTAAGAGGAGAGTCGAGACATTCAGACTCTTTTATACAGATGTGATATTGGAGCTGGCAAGCCATTATCAGAGCCGAGATCAACGGGCAGAATCAATAGCCTCTAACCAAGAACTGGCAAGGGTTTTGCTTTTCCCATCATCCTTTGCTCGGTAAGACTCTTCCTAGGGCCTCTTTCAGGGTAGCGCAACTTAGAGACCTAAGGAGAAGGTCTCTAGGGAATGAATGGGGGGTGATACAGTTCCCAAGATATATAGAAAATATGAAAAAAAAACAACAACAAAACACCTAGATTGCTTAGTAAAAAGGGAAATAAAACACTGATGAATAACATCATCATTGCCTTCGGGTCAAGTTTTATCACACGAGTCACCTAGACAAATTCGTGCCTCTGTCTGGGCCTCAGGATCTCGCCTAAAGAGTGAGAGGTTTCTGTGCTCCTTCCTGGTTCCCAGTCCCGGGATTGCAGCATTTAAGGCCTAAAGCATGTCCAGCCAGTTCCCTGTTGTCTTCAGTTTGGCACCAGACATTGTCTCCTTCTCCTCTGCAAGCTTCGCTTCTGCAGGTGCCCCTGCGAGTGCTGGGGCTTCTCGGGGCACCTTGGCACTGAGGCACAGTGATTGGCAGGAGTGGGCCCACGCTGGCTTGGAGGGCTCCCTTTTCAGCTTCACACTGGCTCACATTGGTATTTTGACATCAGCCATGGCGGGAGTATTTACATCACAGAAATAGGCAAGCACTACAAATCAGCCCCCCAGCACATGTACCACCACCACCACCGCCACTACCGCCACTGCCACCGCCACCAGAGCTGACCCACCAGTACCCACCAACTCGATAACCCCACTACCGCTGCCAGGAAGCAGGAGAGCAAGACTAGAGAGTACAGGTTGCAGAGTCTGGCTTTCAAATCTAGTTTCACCATCTTCTTTCCGTGCCACCTTGGACTTTAGGCAAGAGTCCTTTATGTTTAACACGAGTGCTATCAGAATCAAAGGACGCAATGCCCAGAAGCCCTTTGCCCACAGCCTGGCACACAGTAATTCCTCCGTGAATGTGTTATTCTTGCTTGGTCATTATCCGTGTTATGGCACAGGGGTTTAACTCAAACTACCCCCGGTAAACATGAGCAAGTGCCTCTCTTCCCTTTGGGTTTGCATGTTGTACAGTCGAGGAAGAATCAGCACAGAACTCATGTGTGCTAGTCATTTACAGAGTTTTAAGTGAACCCTTGATTTCAGCATCCTTTGTTTGTTCCTTCAACCACCCGGGCTCAGGCAACAGGCTCTGGAAGGCGGCACAGGAGGTAACCCAAGCAACAGACACTGTGATACTCTCGACCTTCCCCTTCTCTCCAGGCTCTGGGGCTGGGCTTCTCTGTCCTACTTTCCCTTTCCTTAGGATAAGTTCTGTCCCTAAAGCCTCCTCAGTTCTTCAAAAACATAGACAGCTGATCAATGTCCCCTCCAAGATTGATACTCGGACATCCCAACACCAGTTTGGGGACCCCTTGTCCGTAAACCGATATAGGGCTCTCTGTGAGCAGGTGCCTGTGTTTGGGGTGCTCCATTCTCCCTGAGAATAAAGCGAGAGAAAGTCAGGTTCGGTTATATTCTAATTGCCCAAAGCTCTATGCAAAGAGGCGTCTTCTCCAAATGAAAGAGGTACTGTAGGGATTCTCGAGGGAAACAGTCTTTTCAAGGGTAACTTTAAAGTCAGAAAAAAATTCTTGCTTTCCAGGACAGCGATGTTAGGGAATGGCAAATATATGGAACTTGCGCTTCGTCTTCCCATGGGTGTCCCTGGCAGATGCGCCTAATTGATCACAACCCTCCTTTTCTCTGAGCTCATAAGCAGCCTCAAAGTGCTTCCCCGCGCAGCCCTCTGGATGCCAGGATGGATCAGTCAGAGCGGCGCGTGATAGTAACAGATTTGCCATCCCGAGTGTAGATGGAGCAGGGGGATGGGTGAGATGCTGTTACGAGGTCCTCTCCAGTCCTGGCATTCCATAACGGTCTGCGGGGGCATGGGTATAAAACTGGGTCCTCAAACTGCTTTCGCCAGATCTGTGTAGATACCCCAATGAATGCGTGAAATATACATGTGCTGTGTACTCTACCGAAAGTTTAGAGCACCTAGGCGAGCTTCGATTTCCTCTGTGTATCACGGGTTCTCTACCTGCCACGCACTTTCTGTTGATAAAATATCATCGAGGGCGGTGGAGATGGAAACTAACATTTGCTGCTACTAAGCCTGATAAAGTCACCTTCTATTTCCTGGTAAAAATGAGAGATAATTGCTTGGCTTGATGAAGATGTAACATGGCTCTTCTGCCTCCCTCCCCTGAGTTTCCCGAAGCACCAGTTTCACCATCAGCATGTGGAAGGGGCTCAGGGAGTAGAAGTTTTTTCTCCACCCCTTTTCCGTTCTAATCTTCATTAGCATTTTCAAGCGATGTTTCAGTTCCTCTGATGTGTCAATCAGGACGATAAGTGCAATAAGTGCGAATGTTTGAGCTGACACCCTGCTCTGTCCCTTCAGTTCCAAGAGAAGCTTCTGGTCCCCCCCGAGGGACCATGTGAGTGAGCACAAAGGGTTCCCTACCTTTGTGTCGGTCCGTCTTCGCCAGACGCCTTCTTTGTCCTGGACTTTTGGACTTTTGGTGGCTCATGACCTTTCTGAGACTGAGTAACAGAGGATGTTCTGTATTTTACAGATGACAAAACACAAGCTAAGCTGGGAAAGTGACTTCCCCTGGGCTGTAGGAAGTTGTCACGGGGCAGGACCAGAGCAGGGATCTCCCGGCTGTCATGCTACTTGAACTTTAGACCAACTCTTTTTGTGTAACATCATGCTAGCCAGTTAGATGCTGTCTATGTTTGGACGGAGAAGGTGGGTGTGCTCATTAAATCCGCTTTGGTTCTTAACGACAAACTGAGTTCTTCCGTTCTGAACACAGTCACTGTGTGTCTGCACTAAGCGGGCAGGCTGCGTGGGTCAGGACACACCCACTGTGGACACATTCGCAACGACCCATGGGCGTATACACCTCGGTATTTGCATTCCCTCCCACGCGTGAACACCCAGCACAGCACACACTTGTTAATTTAATTTATTTATAAACATAACCTGCCAAATTTTGAGATGATGGATGATTTGGGGCTTTAATAAATCCAACATTGAGTGAGCCCAAGGAATTGTCGAGTGTCAGCTTTTCCCTAAATGCAATTAGTCATGTGAAAATATTACCGATATAAAAAATAATCTTCG